>JAUMJK010000929.1:0-136828 GCA_033558105.1 Coccyzus lansbergi
GATACTGGGAGCACTGGGGAGGCTAGGGGGACTGGGGGTACTGGGAACACTGAGGTTACTGGGAGCACTGCGGATATTAGGAGTATTGGGGCACTGGGAGCACTGGGGGGTACCGGGAACGCTGGGGGACCAAGAGCACTGGGGATACTGGGAGCACTGGGGGAACTGGGAACGCTGAAGATACTGGGAGATACTGGGGATACCAGGAGCATTGGGGATACTGGGAGCACTGGGGATACTGGGAGATATTGGGGGACTGGGAACACTGGAGATAATGGGAGCACTGAGGCTACTGGGATCATTTGGGATACTGGGAGCACTGGGGGTACTGGGGATAATGGGAGCAGGTAGTGGAAGCACTTAGGCTACTGGGATCATTTGGGATACTGAGGATACTGGAAGCACTGGGAATACTGGGAGCACTGGGGGCTACTGGGATCATTTGGGATATTGGGAGCACTGGGGGGACCAGGAGCACTGGGGCTACTGGGATCATTTGGGATGCTGGGGGCACTGGGGATAATGGGAGCACTGAGAGTAATGGAAGCGCTGGGCCTACTGGGATCATTTGGGATGCTGGGGATACTGGGAGATACTGGGAGCACTGGGGTTACTGGGATCATTTGGGATATTGGGAGCACTGGGCCTACTGGGATCATTTGGGATGCTGGGAGCACTGGGGAGATGGGAGCACTGGGGATACCAGGAGCACTGGGGCTACTTGGATCACTTGGGATATTGAGAGCACTGGGGGGACCAGGAGCACTGGGGCTGCTGGGAAGTGTGGGGATGGGGAGGGAGGGGTGACAGGGCTGGTACCGGGTCCCTGGGTGGGGTGGGGGTGCCCAGGACCCCCCTCAACCACTTTCCGGCTGCCGTCCCGGTGCCCCCGAGCTGGGCCCTGTGTCCCGTGCGGCTGCGGCAGCGTCACCGGCTAAAAATACCCAGTGAAAATACCCAGGGAGGCAGCTGCCGGGGGGGGGGTCCTGCTGCAACCGGGGGGGACACCACGGGCAGGGGCACTGTGGGGACCATGGCTTCTGCTGGTCACATACATACATACATACATACATACATACATACATACATACATACATACATACATACATACATACATACATACATACATACATACATACATACATACGTACGTACGTACGTACGTACGTTTTCCATCTATCCTTCCTTCCTTCCTTCCTTCCTTCCTTCCTTCCTTCCTTCCTTCCTTCCTTCCTTCCTTCCATTCCTCCATCCATCCATCTATCTGGTCATCCCTCCATCCATCCATCTGTCCCTCTATCCATCACTCATCCATCTCTCCCTCTGTCCATTCCATCCATCTACCTGTCCATCCCTCCATTGGTCCCTCTGTCCATCCCTGATCCATCCCTCCCTCTCTCTGTCTGTCCATTCTTCCATCCATCCATCCTGCCATCTCTCCCTCTCTCCTTCCTTCCTTCCCTCCTTCCTTCCCTCCTTATCTCCGTCCCTCCTTCCATCCCTCCTTCCCTCTCTCTGTCCGTCCATCCATCCATCCATCCATCCATCCATCCTTCCATCCCTCCCTCTCTCCATCCATCCTTCCATTCATCCATCCATCCATCCATCCATCCATCCATCATTCCATCCCTCCCTCCCTCCCTCTCTCTGTCTGTCCGTCCGTCCATCCATCCATCCATCCATCCCTCCATCCATCCCTCCCTCCCTTTCTCTGTCTGTCTGTCCTTCCATCCATCCATCCTTCCATTCATTCATCCATCCATCCATCCATCCATCCATCCATCCATCCATCCATCCATCCATCCATCCATCCATCCCTCCCTCCCTCTCTCCATCCATCCATCCATCCATCCATCCATCCATCCATCCATCCATCCATCCATCCTTCCATCCATCCCTCCCTCCCTTTCTCTGTCTGTCCTTCCTTCCTTCCTTCCTTCCTTCCTTCCTTCCTTCCTTCCTTCCTTCCTTCCTTCCTTCCTTCCATCCATCCATCCATCCATCCATCCATCCATCCCTCTCTCAGTCCTTCCTTCCTTCCTTCCTTCCTTCCTTCCTTCCTTCCTTCCTTCCTTCCTTCCTTCCTTCCTTCCTTCCTTCCTTCCTTCCTTCCTTCCTTCCTTCCTTCCTTCCTTCCTTCCTTCCTTCCTTCCTTCCTTCCTTCCCTCTCTCTGTCCTTCCTTCCTTCCTTCCTTCCTTCCTTCCTTCCATCCATCCATCCATCCATCCATCCATCCATCCATCCATCCATCCATCCATCCATCCATCCCTCCCTCCCTCCCTCCCTCCCTCTCTCTGTCTGTTCTTCCATCCACCCACCCACTCACCCATCTCTCCATCCCTCCCTCCATCCATCCCTCTATCCATCCCTCCCTTCATCCCTCCCTCTGTCCCGTTGCAGGTGTCTCTGGGCCTTCCCCATGGCAGAGCAGCCATCCGCGCGGGACTCAGCGAGCGGCTGGGTGCTGGCGGGGAGCGAGGTGAGGGGGGACACAGGGGGATCCCCCGTGGACCTGGGGACACAAAGGTGCCACCCCCTCCCCTGCCTCCAGGGTCTCCCCATCGAGACGGTGGGTGCGGAGTTGGATCTGGGGGGCACGGAGCTGGAATTGGCCTCCTGCACTGCTAAGGAGGAGGAGGAAGAGGAGGAGGAGGAAGGCACCAGGAGCACCGGAACAGGCAGGTGGTGGCCACTGGGAAGGCTTCGTGTCCCCCAGTGTCACCCCTCACCGTGCCCTCTGCTTCTCCTCAGCTGCCACCGACAATGGTTCAGCCACCTTCCCCGAGGAGAAACCGGGAATTGGGGTGAGACTGGGAACTGGGGGGAGACTGGGAATTGGGGGGAGACTGGAAATTGGGGGGAGACTGGGAACTGGGGGGAGACTGGGAATTGGGGGGAGATTGGGAACTGGGGTGAGACTGGGAATTGGGGGAAACTGGGAACTGGGGTGAGATTGGGAACTAGGGTGAGACTGGGAATTGGAGGGAGATTGGGAACTGGGGTGAGACTGGGAATTCGGGCGAGATCAGGAATTGGGGTGAGACTGGGAACTGGAGGGTCGGGAACTAGGGTGAGACTGGGAATTGGAGGGAGATTGGGAACTGGGGTGAGACTGGGAGTTGGGGGGGACTGGGAACTGGAGGGTTGGGAACTAGGGTGAGATTGGGAATTGGGGGGAGATTGGGAACTGGAGGGCTGGGAACTGGGGTGAGATTGGGAATTGGGGTGAGAACAGGAGCTGGAGAGCTGGGAATTGGGGTGAGATCAGGAATTGGGGTGAGATTGGGAACTGGAGGGTTGGGAACTAGGGTGAGATTGGGAATTGGGGTGAGAACGGGAGCTGGAGAGCTGGGAACTGGGTTGAGATTGGGAATTGGGGTGAGATCGGGAACTGGAGGGCTGGAAATTGGGGTGAGATTGGGAATTGGGGTGAGAACGGGAGCTGGAGAGCTGGGAACTGGGTTGAGATTGGGAATTGGGGTGAGATCGGGAACTGGAGGGCTGGAAATTGGGGTGAGATTGGGAATTGGGGTGAGAACGGGAGCTGGAGAGCTGGGAATTGGAGTGAGATCGGGAACTGGGGTGAGATCGGGAACTGGAGGGCTGGGAATTGGGGTGAGATCAGGAATTGGGGTGCGATTGGGAACTGGGGTGAGATTGGGAATTGGAGTGAGAATGGTAGCTGGAGAGCTGGGAATTGAGGTGAGATCAGGAATTGAGGTGAGATTGGGAACCAGAGGGCTGGGAACTGGGGTGAGATTGGGAATTGGGGTGAGAATGGGAGCTGGAGAGTTGGGAACTGGGATGAGAATGGGAGCTGGAGGACTGGGAACTGAGGTGAGATTGGGAATTGGGGTGAGAACGAGAGCTGGAGAGCTGGGAATTGGGGTGAGATTGGGAACTGGAGGGTTGGGAACTAGAGTGAGATCAGGAATTGGGGTGAGAACAGGAGCTGGAGAGCTGGGAATTGAGGTGAGATCGGGAATTGAGGTGAGATCAGGAATTGGGGTGAGATGCGGAACTGGAGGGCTGGGAACTGGGTTGAGATTGGAAATTGGGGTGAGATCAGGAACTGGAGAGCTGGGAACTGGGATGAGCTCAGGAACTGGGGTGAGATTGGGAACTGGGATGAGTCCAGGAACAGAGGTGAGTTCGGGAAGTGGAGTGAGCCTGGAAACTGGGATGAGCTTGGGATCCGGGTGAGCTTGGAAACAGAGGTGACCTGGGGATGGGGTCACCCTGTGCCTGCAGCGCCTCGAGGAACCCCAGGACGCTGGCACAGTGCCGGACACCGCAGAGCCCCATGTGCCGGATACTTTGGAGCCTGAGGAGCCCGACACTGCGCTGGGACCCTGCCCTGACACCCCAAAAGCCGGTGAGGCCCTCGCGGGGAGCGCTGGGGCGTCTTGGGGTGCAGCCCCACACCGGAGCCCCCCTCGTCCCACCACAGGATCCCGTGTGGAGGATGAGAGCGGCACCAGCAGCGATGAGGACACCGCGGGGCTGAAGCAGGGCCAGGAGCCCCAGCCGGGACCCCCCAAGTCCACGCCTGCCCCACCGCGGGGGACCCCGAACCCCGACACCGAGGACGGGCTCAGCGTCAGCAAATTCCTGCTGGGAGCCCTCGTGCTGGCGGCTGTGGGGCTGCTGCTCATCACTGGTGAGGGGTCCCACAGGCAGGGTGGGGGGTCCCACAAGATGGATGGGGGTCCCATAGGCACAGTGGGGATCCCACAGTAGGATGGGAGTTCCACATTTGGATGGGGGTCCCAGGGGCAGGGTCCCAAGGTTAGAGTAGGGGTCCCAAGGTTAGAGTGGGGCTCCCACAAGAGGATGGGGGTCCCACAGGCAGGGTGGGGGTCCCATAGGCACAGTGGGGATCCCACAGTAGGATGGGGGTTCCACGTTTGGATGGAGGTCCCGGGGACAAAGTGTGGGTCTCACATTTGGATGGAGGTCCCAGGGACAGGGTGGGGGTCCCATAGTAGGATGGGGGCCCTGGGTTTAGGTTGGGGGTCCTGGGAGCAGGGTGGGGGTCCTGGGAACAGGGTGGGGGTCCCGGGAGAAGGGTGGGGGTCCTGGGTTTAGGATGGGGGTCCCAGGAGCAGGGTCCCAGGAGCAGGGTGGGGGTCCTGGGTTTAGGATGGGGGTCCCAGGGCCAGGATGGGGGTCCTGGGTTTAGGATGGGGGTCCCAGGAGCAGGATGGGGGTCCCGGGAGCAGGATGGTGGTCCTGGGTTTAGGATGGGGGTCCCAGGAGCAGGATGGGGGTCCTGGGAGCAGGGTGGGGGTCCCGGGTTTAGGATGGGGATCCCAGGAGCAGGATGGGGGTCCCAGGGCCAGGATGGGGGTCCCAGGAGCAGGATGGGGGTCCTGGGAGCAGGGTGGGGGTCCTGGGTTTAGGATGGGGGTCCCGGGAGCAGGATGGGGGTCCTGGGTTTAGGATGGGGGTCCCAGGAGCAGGATGGAGGTCCTGGGAGCAGCGTGGGGGTCCTGGGTTTAGGATTGGAGTCCCAGGGCCAGGGTCCCAGGAGCAGGGTGGGGGTCTTGGGTTTAGGATGGGGCTCCCGGGAGCAGAGTGGGGGTCCTGGGTTTAGGATGGCGGTCCCAGGAGCAGGATGGTTGTCCTGGGAGCACTCTGAGGATCCCCACGTCCCTCTCACAGTCTCTCCCCATCCCTAGGTGGCCTCTACGACCTGGTGGACGGTAAGTGCTGGGACCCCCGAGCAGGATGCGTCCCTGCGGCTCCCAACCCACAGCCGTGGTCGGACACCCCCGTCTGGTTCCTCCCCAGGCCCCATGGAGAACGTGGGGACCCGGGACGTGGAGCAGGAGCCACCACCACCCACCGAGGGCAACGTAAGGGGGAGCTGAATGGGGGGGCTCAGCGTCTGCGGCGTCCCCGGCACCTCCAGGGGTCCCATCCATCCGTCCTCTCCCGCAGGATTCGTGGCAGAAGTCCTCAACTCCGGACACTGGGGATCCCCAGAGCGTCAACTCGGTGAGCGTCCTCCTGGACAGGTTGGCCCAGGGAAGCCAGGAGATCCGACTGATGCAGGCAGAGCTGCAGGTGAGCCCCGGGGGAAGGCCTGTGTTTGATAGGAGTGGTTGGACTTGATGATCCGATGGGTCTCTTCCAACGTGGTTGTTCTAGGATTCTATGAAGGGACCTCAGAAATCGTGGGATCGTGGAATGGGTTGGAAGTCATCTCAGACTCATCCACTGGGTTGGAAGGGACCTCAAAGCCCATCCAGTGCCACCCCTGCCATGAACAGGGACACTTCCCACTGCATCAGGGGCTCCAAGCCCCATCCAACCTGCCCTTGAACCCCTCCAGGGATGGGGCAGCCACCTCTGCTCTGGGCAACCTGGGCCTCCTCACCCTCATCCTGAAGAATTTCTTGCTGATCTCTCCTCTAAATCTTTCCCCTTCCAATTTAAAGCCACCCCCATCATCCTCTCACTCCAGGCCCTTGGGAATAACCCCTCCCCAGCTTTCCGGGAGCCCCTTTCCATACTGGAAGCTGCTCTAAGGTCTCCTCGGAGCCTTCTCTTCTCCAGGCTGAACAACCCCAGCTCTCCCAGCCTGGCCCAGTACAGGAGGTTCTCCATCCCTCCTGCATCATCTCCATGCCTCATAGAATCATAGTATCATAGAACAACCAGGTTGAAAGGGACCCATCGGATCATCTAGTCCAACCATTCCTATCAAACACTAAACCATGTCCCTCAGGACCTCATCTACCTGTGCCTTAAACACCTCCAGGGAAGGGGAATCAACCACCTCCCTGGGCAGCCTATTCCAATGACCCTCTGTGTGAAAAACTTCCTCCTAATCTCCAGCCTAAATCTCCCCTGGTGGAGCTTGAGGCCATTCCCTCTTGTCCTGTCCCCTGTCCCTTGGGAGAAGAGCCCAGCTCCCTCCTCTCTACAACCTCCCTTCAGGTAGTTGTAGAGAGTAATGAGGTCTCCTCTCAGCCTCCTCTTCTCTAGGCTAAACAACCCCAGCTCTCTCAGCCGCTTCTCATAGGTTCTGTTCTCCAGCCCCTTCACCAGCTTCGTTGCTCTTCTCTGGACTCTCTCCAGAGCCTCAACATCCTTCTTGTGCTGAGGGGCCCACAACTGAACACAGGATTCAAGGAGCAGCCTCCCCAGTGCTGAGTCCAGAGGGAGAAGAACCTCCCTGGCCCTGCTGGTCACACCCTTTCTGCTCCAAGCCAGGATGCCATTGGCCTTCTTGGCCACCTGGACACACTGCTGGCTCATGGTCAGGGTGATGCCAGGTGCCCTCCAGCCCCTCTCCAAGCCCCGTTTCTCCCCTCCAGGCTCACAAGGCAGAGCTGCAGGAGCTGCTGCGTCGCAGCGAGGCCGAAGCCGCAGCCGCCGGGGCACAGCGGCAGAGCTTGGCGGCCGAGAACGCGCAGCTTCGAGCGGCCCTGGAGCGGGAAACGGCCGCGCTCCTCGACGCCCGAGCCGAGCTGCAGCGCCTGCGGGAATCGGGGGCGCCGGGAAGCTCCAGATTTGGGGGGTCGGCCTCGAAGGAGCCCCCCAGCACCGGCACCGCAGGTCATTGCGATGAGGCCACGGCACAGCGGGAGCGCAGCCGCTTGGCTTGGCTCCGCCAAGAGCTGGCGGAGGTCCTGCAACGATCACGGGGAGCCGGGGGGCGCGAGGGGCTTGTGGAGGAGCTGAGCACCTTGGAGCGGCGCTTGGGCCAGGAGCTGGATGCTGAGGGGGCTGGAGCCTTCGCCAAGTCTTGGAAGAAGCCGTTCCAGGTGGAAAAGAAACCGTTCCAGGTGGAAAAGAAGCGGCATGAGTGGCATGAGCGGCACAAGCGTCATGGTGATGGCACATCCCACCACGACGGCGCCTCCCACCGCGAGTGGGAGAGGAAGGAGCACCCCAAATCCCACGGGAAGGGATATCGGGAGCACAAGCCGAGCAAAAAGGCACCTCGCGGACCCCCCTTCAGCCGGTACCGAGCACCCCAAGGCTGCTCCGGAGTGGCCGATTGCGCCCGCAAGGAAGGTCGGGAGGTGTTGGGCGTTGAGCTGGAGCCGGTGCAGAAGACGCAGTTCCTGAAGCTCTTGGAGGAGTTTTTGGGGCGCTTGGGTTGGGGGCAGCATCTTGGGGGGCTGGCGGCGAGGTTGGACGGGGCCTTCGGGTCCGACGGAGCCTTCGCCCACGACCGCCTGCGCTTCGTCGACTTCGTGGAGGACGTGGAGGAGATGCTGGAGGAGGTGGCCAAGCGGGAAGGAGGCGACGAGGAGGCGGCCGATGGCTTCGAGGAGTTCGTGCTGCAGCGTTACAGGGGGTGAGCCCGAGGCCTGGGGGGGCCTGGGGAGCAAAGCCCCACATCCCATCACTGACCCCCTTTTCCAGAAGGTTCTAGGGGGCCAAGTCCCCATGTCCCATCACTGACCCCCTTTTCCAGAGGGTCCTGGGGGGGGGTCAAATTCCCATACCCATCACTGCCCCTTTTTTCCAGAGGGTCCTGGGGGGGGGTCAAATTCCCATACCCATCACTGCCCCTTTTTTCCAGACGGCTTTGGGGGATCCTGGGGAGACAAACCCCCCACGTCCCATCACTGCCCCTTTTTTCCAGAGGGTTTTGGGGTTCCCGGGGAGACAAGACCCTCACATCCCATCACAGCCTCCCTTTTCCAGAGGGGTCGGGGGAGTTTTGGGGGACCAAATCCCCACACCCCATCACTACCCGTCTTTTCCAGAGGATTCGGGGAGGTCCCAGGGGGTCAAATCCCCATATCCCATCACTGTTCCCCTTTTCCAGAGGGTTTTGGGGGGGCTCTGGGGGTCCAAATCCCCACATCCAATCACACCCCCCACTTTCCTAAAGAGTCTTGGGGGAATCTCAGGGGGTCAAACCCCCACATCCCGTCACTGACCCCCTTTTCCAGAAGGTTCTAGGGGGCCAAGTCCCCACATCCCATCACTGCCCCCCTTTTCCAGAGGCTTCAGGGAGGTTGTGAGGGACCAAACCCCCACATCCCATCACTGACCCCCTTTTCCAGAAGGTCCCAGGGAGCCAAATCCCCACATCCTATCACTGCCCCCCTTTTCCAGAGGGTTTTGGGGGGTCATGGGAGCCCAACTCTCCCCCCCAACCCAGCCCCCCCCCATCTCTTGCAGCTCTGCCGGGAAGGACCGAGGCCGGAGAACGCGTCCCCCCGGCTCTGGGGGGTAGAACCCCACCACACGGCTTCGCCCGCCACCCCCTAGGCAAAAGGGGGGGGGGGGGGTCCACGTTTTTAGGGGGGCCCAGGTAGGCCTGGGTCCCCGAGACAGATGTGCTGTGTGAGGCTGCACCCCCAGCACACAATAAAAGCACCGCTGGGCACAGCTGAGCTGGGGGAATGGGGTGCTGGGGGGGGAAAAGGGGGTGATGGGGAAAGGGGGGGTCAGAGGAGAAAGGGGGTGATGGGGGGAGCATGGGGTGCTGGGGAAAGGGGGTTCAGAGGAGAAAGGGGGTGCTGGGGGGAAAAGGGGTGATGGGAAAAGGGGGTTCAGGGGAGAAAGGGGGTGCTGGGGGGAACATGGGGTGCTGGGGAAAGGGGGCTCAGAGGAGAAAGGGGGTGCTGGGGGGAAAAGGGGTGATGGGAAAAGGGGGTTCAGAGGAGAAAGGGGGTGCTGGGGGGAAAAGGGGTGATGGGAAAAGGGGGTTCAGGGGAGAAAGGGGGTGCTGGGGGGAACATGGGGTGCTGGGGAAAGGGGGTTCAGAGGAAAAAGGAGGTGCTGGGGGAAGGAGGTGCTGAAGGGAGGAGCGTGGGAGGCGTGGCCTACGGGGGGGTGTGTGCCCGGCGCGGTCACGTGGGAGGGGCCCGTCTGAGGGGGCGTGGCCAAGACTGGGGGCGTGACAGATCATGGCTGCATGAGGAGATGGGGGCGTGGCCTGTAGGGGGCGTGGTCTGTGGGACGTGCTAAAGAGAGGCGTGACCGAGTGAGGCCTTGACGGGCGAGGGGGCGTGACATATGGCTACATGAGGAGGGGGCGTGGCCTGTGGGACGTGCTAAATGGAGGTGTGGCCGTGTCGGGAGAGGGGGGCGGGACATCTGGCTACATGAGGAGGGGGGCGTGGCCTGTGGGGCGTGCTAAATGGAGGCGTGACCGAGTGTGGCCGTGTCGGGAAGGGGGCGTGGCTTGGGCGTGGCCATTAAAAGGAATGGCTGAGAAGGGGGCGTGGCGGAGCTGCCGGCGCCGCACGCTGGGGGGCGTGGCCTCACGAAAGGGGCGTGGCCTCGCGGCAGTAATGGCGGCGCCGCGTGTGGTTCTGTTACTGAGCGGGAAGAGGAAATCGGGGAAGGATTTCGTGGCCGAGGAGCTGCGGGGCCGGTACCGGAGCTGGGAGGGGGTGGAAGGAGGGGGGGAAGGTGGCACCGGGAAGGGGAGGGGGGGCGGGGCCGGGCGTGGGGTGAGCACTGGGGGCGGGGCCTGGATGGGGCTGGGGGTGGGAACTGGGCTGGGAGATGGGGGATGGAGGATGCTGTCACGTGATGGGTGAGCACGCCCGGTACTGGAGGATGAGGTTAATACCCGAGGATGGGGTTGGTACAGGGGCCTGGGTCGGTGCCCACTGTGCTGCTCGCTGTCCCGCAGGCTGGGCCCTGACATCTGCACCGTCCTGCGCCTCTCGGGGCCCCTCAAGGAGCAGTTCGCCAAGGTACCGCCCCCCGTGCTGAGCCCCATGGCACTGAACCAACCCCTACCCGCCTGGCATCCTGCCCCATAGCACACCTGCCATGCCAGGGGACACTGGGCCGGGTGTGTGTGTGTGTGTGTGTGTGCTGGGGCACAACAACCCTGAGCAGCTCCAGCCTAGGAGAAGTCTGGCTGGAAAGTGCCTGGAGGAGAAGGACCTGGGGGTGTTGGTTGAAGAGGAGGCAGCAGGGGCCCAGGTGGCCAAGGAGGCCAAGGGCAGCTTGGCTTGGATCAGACCCGGCGTGGCCAGCAGGGCCAGGGAGGTTCTTCTCCCTCTGGACTCGGCCCTAGGGAGACCACTCCTGGAATCCTGGGGTCAGTTGTGGGCCCCTCCCCACAAGAAGGATGTTGAGGCTGTGGAGCGAGTGCAGAGAAGAGCAAGGAAGCTGGTGAAGGGGCTGGAGAAGAAGAGGAGCGTCTGAGAGAGCTGGGGGGGTTTCTCCTGGAGAAGAGGAGGCTGAGGGGAGAGCTCATTACTCTCTGGGACTCCCTGAGAGGAGGTTGTGGAGAGGAGGGAGCTGGGCTCTTCTGCCAAGGGACAGGCCGAGAGGGAATGACCTCAAGCTCCACCAGGGGAGGCTCAGGATGGACATTATAGAATCATAGAATCATAGAACAACCAGGTTGGAAGAGACCCATCGGATCATTGAGTCCAACCATTCCTATCAAACACTAACCCATGTCCCTCAGGACCTCATCCACCTGTGCCTTAAACACCTCCAGGGAAGGTGAATCAACCCCCTCCCTGGGCAGCCTGTTCCAATGCCCAGTGACCCTCTGTGTGAAAAACTTCCTCCTAATCTCCAGCCTAAATCTCCCCTGGTGGAGCTTGAGGCCATTAGGAAGAAGTATTTCTTGGAAAGGGTGATTGGTCAGTGTGAGAGGCTGCCCAGGGAGGGGGTTGATTCCCCTTCCCTGGAGGGGTTTAAGGTGTGGGTGGCCGAGGTGCTGAGGGACATGGGTTAGTGATTGATGGGAATGGTTGGACTCGATGATCCGGTGGGTCTTTTCCAACCTGGTGATTCTGTGATTCTATACAATGTGCCAAGCTGTGCTTTGCCAAACTGTGCTGTGCTACATCATGCCAAGCCGTGCCGTGCTGCCCTGTGCCCACCGAGCCCTCTCCCTGCAGGAGCACGGCCTGGACTTCGAGCGGCTCCTGGACGCCAGCGCCTACAAGGAGCGGTACCGGCAGGACATGATCCGCTGGGGCGAGGAGAAGCGCCGCGCTGACCCCGGCTTCTTCTGCAGGCAAGCGGTGCAGGACGCAGCACAGCCCGTGTGGGTGAGAGGCTGGGGGTGAGGGCCTGGGGGGTGTGGGACCCGGGGGGCACAGGGCCTGGGGACACAAATGGGGCTGAGGGATAAGGGGCTGGGGGTTGTGGAACTGGGGGATGAGGGGTTGGGGGATGAGGGTCTAGGGAATGTGGGGCTGTGAGAGATGAGGGGTTGGGGGATGAGGGTCTAGGGGATGAGAGTCTAGGGGATGAGGGGCTGTGAGAGATTAGGGGCTGGGGGATGAGAGGCTGGGGGATGAGGGTCTAGGGGATGTGGGGCTGTGAGAGATGAGGGGATGGGGGATGAGGGACTGGGGGATGAAGGACTGGGGGATGAGGGTCTAGGGGATGTGGGGCTGTGAGAGATGAGGGGATGGGGGATGAGGGGCTGGGGGATGAGGGTCTAGGGGATGTGGGGCTGTGAGAGATGAGGGGATGGGGGATGAGGGACTGGGGGATGAAGGACTGGGGGATGAGGGTCTAGGGGATGTGGGGCTGTGAGAGATGAGGGGATGGGGGTTGTGGACCTGGGGGATGAAGGGCTGGGGGATGAGGGTCTAGGGGATGTGGGACTGTGAGAGATGAGGAGATGGGGGATGAGGGACTGGGGTTTGTGGACCTGGGGGATGAAGGGCTGGGGGATGAGGGTCTAGGGGATGAAGGTCTAGGGGATGAGGGTCTAGGGGATGTGGGGCTGTGAGAGATGAGGGGATGGGGGATGAGGGACTGAGGGATGAAGGGCTGGGGGATGAAGGGCTGGGGGATGAGGGTCTAGGGGATGAGGGGCTGGGGGATGAGGGTCTAGGGGATGTGGGGCTGAGAGGCAAAGGACTTGGGGGCACAAATGGGGCTGGGGGAATTGGGACCAGGGGACGTGGGGCTGAGGGATGTGGGAATGGGGGTTGTGGGGCTGAGGGGGACACAGGGTTAGAGAATGTGGGGCTGGGGATGTGGGACTGGGGGACACAGGGTTAGAGAATGTGGGGCTGGGGGTTGTGGGACTGGGGGACACAGGGTTAGAGAATGTGGGGCTGGGGATGTGGGACTGGGGGACACAGGGTTAGAGAATGTGGGGCTGGGGGTTGTGGGGCTGAGGGGGACACAGGGCTGGAGGATGTGGTGGGACCGAGGGATGTGGGGCTTGGGGCTGTGGGTCTGGGGGCTGTGGGGCACAAGGAGGGGGGGGCAGGAGCTGAGGGAGCCCCCGTGCAGGTGGTGAGCGACGCGCGGCGCCTCTCGGACGTGGACTGGTTCCGGGCTGTGTACGGGGCCGCGGTACAGACGGTGCGTGTGGTGGCCAGTGAGGAGACGAGGAAGAGGAGGAACTGGGTCTTTGTCCCCGGTGAGCGAGCAAGCGCCCAGGGCCAAACCTGTGGCTGCGTTGGCATCGGGGCTGCACCCCGGGCTCTGGCTGCCAGGGGAGATGAAACCTCCAGCTGTGGTGGGATGGACAGACAGACAGATCCGGACCTCAGGGGCTTCACCCCTGGCTCTGCTCCTCCTCTGGGGGTGTTGGTCGACAGCCGACTGACCATGAGCCAGCAGTGTGCCCAGGTGGCCAAGAAGGCCAATGGCATCCTGGCTTGGAGCAGAAATGGTGTGACCAGCAGGGCCAGGGAGGTGATTCTCCCTCTGGACTCAGCACTGGTGAGGCCGCTCCTTGAATCCTGTGTTGAGTTGTGGGCCCCTCAGCACAAGAAGGATGTTGAGGCTCTGGAGCGAGTCCAGAGAAGAGCCACGAAGCTGGTGAAGGGGCTGGAGAACAGGCCCTATGAGGAGCAGCTGAGAGAGCTGGGGGTGTTTATCCTGGAGAAGAGGAGGCTGAGAGGAGACCTCATTATTCTCTACCACTCCCTGAAAGGAGGTTGTGGAGAGGAGGGAGCTGGGCTCTTCTCCCAAGGGACAGGGGACAGGACAAGAGGGAATGGCCTCAAGCTCCACCAGGGGAGATTTAGGCTAGAGATTAGGAGGAGATTTTTCCCACAGAGGGTCATTGGGCATTGGAACAGGCTGCCCAGGGAGGTGGTTGATTCCTCTTCCCTGGAGGTGTTTAAGGGACGGGTGGATGAGGTCTTGAGGGACTTGGTTTAGTGTTTGATAGGAATGGTTGGACTCGATGATCCGATGGGTCTCTTCCAACCTGGTTGTTCTATGATTCTATGATTCAGGGGTGGACGACGCCGAGTCCGAGTGCGGTTTGGACCAAGGAGTGGCCTTTGACTGGGTCATCACCAACGACGGCGACGAGGTGGCCCTGGACGAGCAACTGGAGACGCTGCTGCAGGCCCTCCAGGCCCGGTTATAGCCCAGTGACCCCTCTGCTGGGGCGTGGGGGCCATGTGTCCCCCCCAGCCCCACGGCTGCCCCCGACCCTGCCCTGTGCCGGCTCTCCCTGCCCTGCAAATAAAGCTGCGGCATGGAGAGCAGCGGCTGCCCCGGGTCTGGGGGGTCACTGCCCTGGAGGGAGACACCTTGCTGTGGGGCTGGGGGTGTGGGGCTGGGGGGACACGGAGCTGGGTAAAGTGGGGCTGAGAGTGTGAGGCTCAGGGATACGGAGCCGGGGAAAATGGGGCTGGGGATGTGGGGCCAGGGGGGATAGAGGACTGGGAGGTGTGGGGCTGGGGGACACGGAGCTGGGGAAAGTGGGGCTGGAGGTGTGGGGCCAGGGGGGATACAGGACTGGGGGATGTGGGGCTCAGGGATATGGAGCTAGGGAAAGTGGGACTTGGGGTGTGGGGCCAGGGGGAGATGCAGGACTGGGAGATGTGGGGCTGGGGAATATGGAGCTGGGGAAAGTGGGGTTGGGGGTGTAGGACCAGAGGGAGATACAGGCCTGGGAGATGTGGGGCTCAAGGATGCGGAGCTGGGGAAAGTGGGAATACAGGGTTG
Organism: Coccyzus lansbergi; assembly: GCA_033558105.1. Taxonomy (NCBI): domain Eukaryota; kingdom Metazoa; phylum Chordata; class Aves; order Cuculiformes; family Coccyzidae; genus Coccyzus; species Coccyzus lansbergi. Next base: position 14,885 of record JAUMJK010000929.1, read on the forward strand.
GGAGATGTGGGGCTGGGGGTGTGGGGCCAGGGGGGATGCAGGACTGGGGGATGTGGGGCTCAGGGATACAGAGCTGGGGAAATTGGGGCTGGGGGTGTGGGGCCAGGGGGGATACAGGACTGGGAGATGTGGGGCTGGGGGTTTGGGGCCAGGGGGGATACAGGACTGGGAGATGTGGGGCTGGGGGTTTGGGGCCGGGGGGATACAGGACTGGGAGATGTGGGGCTGGGGGTTTGGGGCCAGGGAGGATACAGGACTGGGAGATGTGGGGCTCAGGGATACAGAGCTGGGGAAATTGGGGCTGGGGTGTGGGGCCAGGGGGAGGTGCAGGACTGGGGGATGTGGGACTGGGGGTTTGGGGCCAGGGGGAGATGCAGGACTGGGAGATGTGGGGCTGGGGAATACGGAGCTGGGGAAAGTGGGGCTGGGGGTGTAGGACCAGGGGGAGATACAGGCCTGGGAGATGTGGGGCTCAAGGATGCGGAGCTGGGGAAAGTGGGAATACAGGGTTGGGAGATGTGGGGCTGGGGGTGTGGGGCCAGGGGGGATACAGGACTGGGGGATGTGGGGCTGGGGATGTGGGGCCGGGGGGGATACAGGACTAGGGGATGTGGGGCTGGAGGTTTGGGGCCAGGGGGGATACACGACTGGGAGATGTGGGGCTCAGGGATACAGAGCTGGGGAAAGTGGGGCTGGGGGTGTGAGGCCAGTGGGAATACAGGACTCGGGAATGTGGGGCTGGGGTTGTGTGGCCATGGGGAGATACAGGGCTGGGGGCTATGGGGCTGGGGGCCACAGGATGAGCCTGTAGGGCCAGATGATACGTGATGTGGGGCTGGGGGCTATGGGGCCGAGGGGCTGTGCTTACTGCCCCCTCCATGTGCTCCCAGCTCAGGGTTGGGGGGGGTTCAGAGGTGCAGGTTAATCCTTGCTGCCTGGACTCGGGGTGGGGGTGAAGGGGGGCACCATCTGGGCTCTTGTGGTGGTTCCAGTCGCGTTTCCATCACATCCAGCCCCAATTCCCTACGGATTTTCCCACAACACCTCAGTCCCGCTCCTCTCGGCCGCAGCAAGGGGTAAAATTCTGGGGTGGGGGCTTAAGGCAGAGGGGCTGTGGCATCACTCCCCCCCCTTGGGGACATCTGGGGGGGACGACATCCAATTCCAGCTGCTCTCCATAATCTCCGATAAGGGGATTAGAGGAGGGGGGTGAGGTTTGCATCCTGAGCTGTGGAGGCAGCGGAGAGGGGCGGGGAGTGGATTCTACCCCTCTCTCTGCTCCAGTCTTGGGGGGGAAGAACCTCTGAGAGAGAACCTCTCATCCACCAGACCCCAAATGCAACTCCGGGACCTGGAAGCCCTTCCAGTTCCGTCTCCGAGGAAAAGCTCCACATGAACCAGCAAAGTGTGTTCTCAGCTCAGAAAAGAACCGTGTCCTGAGTGATGGGAGCAGCAGGGAGGGAGGGGATTCTACCCCCTTGCTCTCCTCTGTGAGACCCACTTGGAGCCCTGAGTCCACCTCTGGAATCTTCAACCCAGAAGAGATGTGGAGCTGTTGGAATTGAGGGGAAACCATGGAGATGATGTGAGGGCTGGAGAACCTCCTGTAGAAGAAGAACAAACTGGGAGAGTTGGGGTTGTTAAGGGTGGAGAAGAGAAGGCTGTGGGGAGACCTTAGAGCAGCTTCTATCACAGAAAGGGGCTCCAGGAAAGCTGGGAAGAGGCTCTGGAGCAGGGATTGCAGGGAGAGGATGAGGGGGAATGGGTTTGAGATGAAAAAGGGGAGATTGAGATGAGATCTTGGAGAGAAAGGTTTTGCTGTGAGGGTGGGGAGGCCCTGGAACAGGTTGCTCCATCCCTGGAGGGGTTCAAGGGCAGGTTGGATGGGGCTTGGAGCCCCTGATGCAGTGGGAGGTGTCCCTGCTCGGGGCAGAGGTGGCACTGGGTGGGCTTTGAGGTCCCTTCCAACCCAACCCATTCCAGGATTCTGTTCCAGTGCTCCACTTCTTGGTTGAAGAGCCTTGCCCTCATGCGCAGGAGGGGGCTAGATTGGGGCAGGAGGAGACTGGATTGGGGCTGTGGGGATGGATTGGGGATGGAAGGGGCTGGATTGGGGATGGAAGGGGCTGGATTGGGGCTGGAAGGGGATGGATTGGGGCTGGAAGGGGATGGATTGGGCATGGAAGCGGCTGGACTGGGGCTGTAGGGGCTGGATTGGGGCAGGAGGAGGGTGGATTGGAGCTGGAAGGGACTGGAGTGGGGCTGGAGGGGCTGGATTGGGGCAGGAGGAGGGTGGATTGGGGATGGAAGGAGCTGGATTGGGGCAGGAGGAGACTGGATTGGGCATGGAAGGGGCTGGATTGGGACAGGAGGAGGGTGGATTGGAGCTGGAATGGGGCTGGATTGGGGATGGAAGGGGCTGGATTGGGGCTGTAGGGATGGATTGGGGCAGGAGGGACTGGATTGGGGCTGTAGGGGTGGATTGAGGCAGGAGGAGGGTGGATTGGAGCTGGAAGGGGCTGGATTGGGGATGGAAGGAGCTGGATTGGGGCAGGAGGAGGGTGGATTGGGGCATGGAAGGGGCTGGATTGGGGCAGGAGGAGACTGGATTGGGCATGGAAGGGGCTGGATTGGGGCAGGAGGAGGGTGGATTGGAGCTGGAATGGGGCTGGATTGGGGCTGGAGGGGGCTGGATTGGGGATGGAAGGGGCTGGATTGGGGATGGAAGGGACTGGATTAGGGCTGTAGGGGTGGATTGAGGCAGGAGGAGAAAGGATTGGGGCTGGACTGGGGCAGGAGGAGGGTGGATTGGAGCTGGAATGGGGCTGGATTGGGGCAGGAGGGTGGATTGGGGCTCTAGGGATGGATTGGGGCAGGAGGAGACGGGATTGGGGATGGAAGGGGCTGGATTGGGGCAGGAGGGTGGATTGGGGCTCTAGGGATGGATTGGGGCAGGAGGAGACTGGATTGGGGCAGGAGGAGGGTGGATTGGAGCTGGAATGGGACTGGATTGGGGCTGGATTGGGCATGGAAGGGGCTGGATTGGGACTGGAGGGGCTGGACTGGGGCAGGAGGAGGGTGGATTGGGGCTAGATTGGGGATGGAAGGGGCTGGATTGGGGCAGGAGGAGACTGGATTGGGGCTGTAGGGCTGGATTGGGACAGCAGTGACACTGGATGGGCTTTGGGGTCCCTTCCCCCCCCCAAACCTGCTGGAGAAGAAGAGGAGCGTGTGAGAGAGCTGGGGGGGGGGTTCTCCTGGAGAAGAGGAGGCTGAGGGGAGAGCTCATTGCTCTCTGGGACTCCCTGAGAGGAGTTGGGTGGCTCTTCCAAGGGCCACAGCGGCCGATGGGTTGGCCTCGTCTTAGAATTATAGAATCACCGGGTTGGAAAAGACCCACCGGATCATCGAAGATGATCCGGTGGGTCTTTTCCAACCCGGTGATTCCGCGCTTCTCCGCAAGCCTCACCAGACAATGGAGCTTGAGGCACCCTGGGGGGGTCTCCATCCCCAACGCTCGGCTCGGGAAGCCGACTCGGAGTGGGGGCCTGTTGGGTTGGGGGTTGGTTGTGTGTGTGTGTGTGTGATGCTTACGGGGATGATGTCAGCCTGCGGGGTCCCCGCCGTGGCCAATGGTGGCGGCAGGGGTTGGGCCAACGGTGGCGACGGCACCGGGGGCGTTGGCGTCGGGGTTGGGGTGGGGGGGGGGGTGTGTGTGTGTGTGTGTTGAGCGCGCACGGCGCCCCCATTCATGCTCGGGGAGGCCGGTATCCGTCGGAACGGGTACCGGAGAAGGTCGCGGGGTGCGTTCTGGCCCCACCGTGGCTAGAAGCGAAGAGCCTGGCGTCGCTCGCCATGGAGCATCTTCACGATTCCGGCGTCGGCGACTTGGACGAAGACGCTCGGTGCCCGTTAACCGCCGACCAACAATCACCACCACCACCACCACCGCCGTCGTCGTCGTCTTCGGCTCTCCCTCCTCTCCAACACAGCCTGTTGCACTCTTCGCCCGGTTCGTTGCGCGCTCCTCCTCCTCCTCCTCCCGCCGCCCCCGCCGCCCTCCACCCTTCCTCCCGCCACGGCAGCCAACTCAACTTGGGCGACCACCCAACGGCGACGACGACAGGTTCCGGCCCGGGGAGCGGTGGCAAACACCGCCAAGCCAGCCCGTTGGTCCATCGGCGCGACAGCAACCCCTTCACCGAGATCGCCATGAGCTCGTGCAAGTACAGCGGCGGCGTCATGAAGCCCCTCAGCCGCCTCAGTGCGTCCCGGAGGAACCTCATCGAGGCCGAACCCGAAGCCCAACCCTTACAGCTCTTCGGCCCCAGCGAACCCCCCGAAATCGTCGTCTCGCGCGAGGACAACCACGCGCCGGCCGCCCGACGGCCCGAGCGGCCCAGCGGCCACCACCCACCGCCACCACCTGCCACCTTCGCCAAGGGGCCCAAGCGCAAGGCGCAGAACATCGGCTACCGGCTCGGGCACCGACGGGCGCTCTTCGAGAAGAGGAAGCGCCTCAGCGACTACGCGCTCATCTTCGGCATGTTCGGCATCGTCGTCATGGTCATCGAGACCGAGCTCTCCTGGGGGCTCTACTCCAAGGTAAGCGGAGCGGACGAGGGCACGAGGATGGGGCTGGTGCCGTTGGGTGGTTGTCTTTGGGGTGAATGAGGAGCTGGTTGCCCCAACAGGTGTCCATGAGGTCAACGAGGAGCTGGTTGCCCCTTCTGGTGACCATGCGGTGAGCACAACACTAGTTGATCCATGTGGTGCTCATGGGATCAATGAGGAGCTGGTTGCCCCATCAGGGATCAAGGAGGAGCAGGTTGCCCCATCTGGGATCAATGAAGAGCTGGTTGCCCCATCTGGAGCCCACGGGATCAATCAGGAGCTGGTTGCCCCTTCTGGTTCTCATGGGGTGAGCACAGAGCTGGTTGCTCCACTTGGTGCCCGTGGGGTCAACGAGGAGCTGGTTGCCCCATCCAGAGCCCATGGGATCAATGAGGAGCTGGTTGCCCCAACTTGGTGCCCATAGGGTGAGCACAGAGCTGGTTGATCCATGTGGTGCTCATGGGATCAATCAGGAGCTGGTTGCCCCATCAGGGACCAATGAGGAGCTGGTTGCCCCAACTTGGTGCCCATGGGGTGAGCACAGAGCTGGTTGATCCATGTGGTGCTCATGGGTTTGGGATGGAGCTGGTTGCCCCATCTGGAGCCTGTGGGATCAATGAGGAGCTGGTTGCCCCATCTGGTGCTCATGGAGCTGGTTGCTTCTTCCATTACCTACAGAGCTGGTTGCCTCAGGTGGTGCCCACACAGCGAGCACGGGATGGATCATCCCATCTTTTGGCCCACAGGGTGAACACAGAGCCCTTTGGCCCTTCTGGTGCTCATGGCGCTGGTTGCCTGATCCGCAGCCCACTCAGCTGGTTGCCCTGTGTGGTGCCCATGCAGTGAGCACAGGGTGGATCATCCCATCTTTTGGCCCAGAGGATGAACACAGAGCCCTTTGGCCCTTCTGGTGCTCATGGGGTGAGAGCAGATCTGGTTGCTCCTTGTGGTGCTCATGGAGCTGGTTGCCTCACCCATTGCCCATGGAGCTGGTTGCCCCGTGTGGTGCCCACACAGCAAGCACAGGATGGATCATCCCCTCTTTTGGCCCATAGGATGAATGCAGAGCCCTTTGGCCCTTCTGGTGCTCATGGAGCTGGTTGCCTCATCCATTACCTACAGAGCTGGTTGCCTCAGGTGGTGCCTACGCAGGGAGCACGGGATGGATCATCCCATCTTTTGGCCCAGAGGATGAACACAGAGTCCTTTGGCCCTTCTGGTGCTCATGGACCTGATTGCCTCATCCATATCCCACAGATCTAGTTGACCATGTGGTGTCCACATAGGGAGCACGGGATGGATCATCCCATCTTTTGGCCCAGAGGATGAACACAGAGCCCTTTGGCCCTTCTGGTGCTCATGGAGCTGGTTGCCTCATTCATAGCCCACGGAGCTGGTTGCCCTGTGTGGTGTCCACGCAGTGAGCACGAGATGGATCATCCCATCTTTTGGCCCATAGGATGAACACAGAGCCCTTTGGCCCTTCTGGTGCTCATGGAGCTGGTTGCCTCATTTGGGGTTCAAGGGGTTAACATGGGGCTGGTTGTCTCTTGCATTGGCCACAGATCTGGTTGCCTCAGGTGGTGCCTACATAGCGAGCACGGGATGGATCATCCCATCTTTTGGCCCATAAGCGGAACATAGAGCCCTCTGGCCCTTCTGGTGCTCACGGAGCTGGTTGCCCCATCTGGTGCTCATGGGGTGAGCACAGATCCAGTTGCCCATGTGGTGCTCATGGAGCTGGTTGCCTATTCCATTGGCCACAGATCTAGTTGCCAATGTGGTGTCCACACGGGGAGCACGGCATGGATCATCCCATCTTTTGACCCATAGGATGAACACAGGGCCCTTTGGCCCTTCTGGTGCTCATGGAGCTGGTTGCCTCTTCCATTACCTACAGATCCAGTTGCCCATGTGGTGCCCACGCAGTGAGCACAGGATGGATCTTCCCATCTTTTGGCCCAGAGGATGAACATAGAGCCCTTTGGCCCTTCTGGTGCTAATGGGGTGAGAGCAGATCTGGTTGCTCCTTGTGGTGCTTATGGAGCTGGTTGCCTCATCCATACTCCACAGATCTAGGTGCCCATGTGGTGCCCACACAGCGAGCACAGGGCTGGATCATCCCATCTTTTGGCCCAGAGGATGAACACAGACCCCTTTGGCCCTTCCTCTGTGGGTCGGGCCGTCCAGGCTGGCTTTGCCCCAGACCCTGGCTAGGACACTGCGGCCACAGGTGTCAGACAACCCAACCTTTGGGCTGGTGGCCACCTAGGCCCCGAGCTGGACCACCACCTGGCAGAGCTGCCCCGTGGGCCAAGCCAGTAGGGTCTGGAGTTCCCAGCACCCCTGGAGGCACCGAGCCCTGTGGGATGCTTGGAACCCCCACCTCTTCATCCTCCCCACCTCCTCATCCTCCCCACCTCCTCATCCTCCGCACCTCCTTCTTCCCAATTTTTTTTTTTAGGGCAGGAGGGTGTCTTTTATTTGGAATTCTTCCCCTTCCCCCTCTCTCCTCCCTTTCCAGCTCTGCTCGAGGCCTTCACTGCTTGGCAGGGACGTGAATAATAACTCTTTGTACCGACATCTGTCAGGTTATTTATACCGAGGCAACCAGGGGAGAGCAGCGGCACCCGCTCCGGCACAGCCTCTGGGGCACCCGTGGGGTCACCCCTGGGGTCCCCAAGATGCGGTGCCACCAGTGGAGGTCAAGGAGCCGGGTGGGAAGGTTCAAGCAGGGAAGCAGGAGGAGGAAGAGGGGGAGCAGGTGGAGGGAGAGATGCCATGGGGGGTCCTGGGGGTGTGGGGGACCCCACTGAGGCGCTGGGCCTGAGTCCCAGGAGCGCAGTGGCCACCAGCAGCTGCCTTGGTGCTGAGTTGGTTCCCTCTCTGAGGAGGAGGAGGATGCTTCACCCGCATCCCTGGTTCCTTCTCCGAGGAGGAGGAGGAGGATGCTTCACCCGCATCCCTGGTTCCCTCTCCGAGGAGGAGGATGCTTTGCCCACATCTCTGGTTCCCTCTCCGAGGAGGAGGATGCTTTGCCTGCATCCCTGGTTCCCTCTCCGAGGAGGAGGATGCTTCACCCGCATCCCTGGTTCCTTTTATGAGGAGGATGCTCTACCTGCATCCCTGGTTCCCTCTCCGAGGAGGAGGATGCTTTGCCTGCATCCCTGGTTCCTTTTATGAGGAGGATGCTTTGCCTGCATCCCTGGTTCCTTTCATGAGGAGGATGCTTTGCCTGCATCCCTGGTTCCCTCTCCAAGGAGGAGGATGCTTCACTCGTATTCCTGGTTCACTCGCATCCCTGGTTCCTTCTCTGAGAAGGAGGATGTTTCCTCTCATCCCTGGTTCCCTCTCCGAGGAGGAGGATGCTTTGCCTGCATCCCTGGTTCCCTCTCCAAGGAGGAGGATGCTTCACTCGTATTCCTGGTTCACTCGCATCCCTGGTTCCTTCTCTGAGAAGGAGGATGTTTCCTCTCATCCCTGGTTCCCTCTCCGAGGAGGAGGATGCTTTGCCTGCATCCCTGGTTCCTTCTCTGAGAAGGAGGATGCTCCACCTGCATCCCTTGTTCCTTCTCTGAGGAGGATGCTTTACCTGCATCCCTGGTTCCCTCTCCGAGGAGATGGATGCTTTACCTGCATCCCTGATTCCCTCTCTGAGGAGGAGGATGCTTTGCCTGCATCCCTGGTTCCCTCTCCGAGGAGGAGGATGCTTCGCCCGCATCCCTGGTTCCCTCTCTGAGGAGTAGGATGCTTTGCCTGCATCCCTGGTTCCTTTTATGAGGAGGATGCTTTGCCTGCATCCCTGGTTCCCTCTCTGAGGAGTAGGATGCTTTGCCTGCATCCCTGGTGCCTTCTCTGAGAAGAAGGATGTTTCCTCGCATCCCTGGTTCCCTCTCTGAGGAGGAGGATGCTTTACCTGCATCCCTGGTTCCTTTTATGAGGAGGATGCTTTGCCTGCATCCCTGGTTCCCTCTCCAAGGAGGAGGATGCTTCACTCGTATTCCCGGTTCACTCGCATCCCTGGTTCCTTCTGTGAGAAGGAGGATGTTTCACTCGCATCCCTCGTTCCTTCTCTGAGGAGGATGCTTTGCCTGCATCCCTGGTTCCTTCTCTGAGAAGGAGGATGCTCCACCTGCATCCCTTGTTCCTTCTCTGAGGAGGATGCTTTACCTGCATCCCTGGTTCCCTCTCCGAGGAGATGGATGCTTTACCTGCATCCCTGATTCCCTCTCTGAGGAGGAGGATGCTTTGCCTGCATCCCTGGTTCCCTCTCCGAGGAGGAGGATGCTTCACCCGCATCCCTGGTTCCCTCTCTGAGGAGTAGGATGCTTTGCCTGCATCCCTGGTGCCTTCTCTGAGAAGAAGGATGTTTCCTCGCATCCCTGGTTCCCTCTCTGAGGAGGAGGATGCTTTGCCTGCATCCCTAGTTCCTTTTATGAGGAGGATGCTCTACCTGCATCCCTGGTTCCCTCTCTGAGGAGGAGGATGCTTTGCCTGCATCCCCGGTTCCTTTTATGAGGAGGAGGAGGATGCATCACCTCTCTTTGCTGCTGAATCCTCTTCCCCAGTTACTCCAGCTCCTTGTTGAGAGGAACGAGGCCAAACTCCTGTCCTGGCACCTGTTGCGCCACTGCCGCCGCCCACACCGGCTTCCCTGGGCCCATGCGCCTGGTGCCGGGAGACACCGGCTGCCCTCTCGGTGCTGTCGCTGGCACTCGCACGCTCAGCATCCCCGAAATGCTGTGTCAGCCCAAGAAGCCCCCGTGACTCAGCGCTGCTGCCGTGCAGTGACCCCGGCTTGTGCCGATGGCCGCAGGGTCAGCTACCGCTCGTACCGATGACCACAGGGATCAACCCTTGGCTGGAGCCATGGCAGCAGCAGCCGACCCTCTCCAAGTCCTCATCGGTGGGAAACGAGCTTGCCTGGGGCGGGGGGGGGGGGGGGGGCGGTGAGACAGCAGGAAATGTGATGGATATAGAAACATAGAATCATAGAATTATAGAATCACCAGGTTGGAAGAGACCATCCTGGAGAAGAGGAGGCTGAGGGGGAGAGCTCATTGCTCTCTGCAACTCCCTGAGAGGAGGTTGTGGAGAGGAGGGAGCTGGGCTCTTCTCCCAAGGGACAGGCCGAGAGGGAATGGCATCAAGCTCCACCAGGGGAGGGTCAGGATGGACATTAGGAAAAAATATTTCATGGAAAGTGTGATTGGGCATTGGAACAGGCTGCCCAGGGAGGTCGTTGATTCCCCTTCCCTGGAGGGGTTTAAGGTGTGGGTGGCCGAGGTACTGAGGGACATGGGTTAGTAATTGATGGAAATGGTTGGACTCGATGATCCAGTGGCTCTTTTCCAACCTGGTGATTCTGTGATTCTAGAGGTTGGATGGTGCAGGATGCTCAGCCTCATCCCTGAAAGGGGAGGGTACAGACTCTCTTCTCCGTGTCCCACGGCCATGTCCCCCTCTAACGCCAGCCCTGCTCTCTCCTTGCAGGATTCCATGTTCTCCCTGGCCCTGAAATGCCTTATCAGCCTCTCCACTGTCATCCTGTTGGGCCTCATCATCGCCTACCACACGCGGGAGGTGCAGGTAGGTCCCGGTGTCTCCGGTGCCAGGGTGGGTGGGTGGCTGGGAAAGGCTGCGGCGCTGGTGAGGCTGTAGATCCTTGGGGTCAGTGTTGGGCCCCTCACTCCAAAAAGACTTTGAGGGGCTGGAGCGTGTCTGGAGGAGGGAATGGAGCTGGGATGGGGCTGGAGTACAGGGGTTGTGGGAGCAGCTGAGGGATCTGAGGGTGTTTGGTCTGGAGAAGAGGAGGCCGAGGGGAGAACTCATTGCTCTCTGCAGCTCCCTGAGAGGAGGTTGTGGAGAGGAGGGAGCTGGGCTCTTCTGCCAAAGAACGAGTGATGGGATGAGAGGAAATGGCCTCAAGTTGCTTCAGAGGAGGTTTAGATTGGAAATTGGGAAAGATTCCTTCCCTGAAAGGGTTCTCAAGCCTGGCAGAGGCTGCCCAGAGCATTGGGGGAGTCTCCATCCCTGGAGGGGGTTCAAAGGCCGTGTGGCCGTGGCTCTTCAGGACATGGTTTGGTCGGCACAGTGGGGTTGGGCTGATGGTTGGACTGGATGAGCTTCGGGGTCTTTTCCAACCTTAACGTTTGCCTGGTTCTGTGTTTTCCTGTCGCGCTGTGGGGCAGCAGGACCTGAGCTTACAGTCGGCCTGGGGTCTGCATGGGGTCTCCAGGCACCCATGGGGGTGCTCGGTGGAGCTGCCCGTCGGCTGCAGGAGGCTGCAGCCAGGAAGGGCTGGGACCAGCCGAGGTGCCAAGGAAAGCTGTGACACCCTTTCCTAATCAGGGCTGCCCACTCTCTTCCTTTGCTGGGAACAGGCTCCCAGTTTGCTCCAGGAAGGCTGCGCTTCCCCACGGTGTCCGGCTTCGGCACGGGGCTGCCTTTTTTTATTTTTATATTAATAACAAATATTCTCTTTATTCTTGAGTCATAGCCTTAAAAAACCACAGAATCAGGGAATGGGTTGGGTTGGAAGGGACCTCAAAGCCCATCCAGTTCCACTCCTGCCATGGACAGGGACACCTTCCTCTTCTTCCTGGGTCGAGAAGAGGGTCTGGGAGGTTCAGCGAAGCCAAGTGCAAGGTCCTACTCCTGGGTCGGGTCAAGGTCCTACCCCTGGGTGGGGGCAGTCCCTGATTTCATAGAATCATAGAACAACCAGGTTGGAAGGGACCCATCGGATCATTGAGTCCAACCATTCCTATCTAACACCAAACCATGTCCCTCAAGACCTCATCCACCCGTCCCTTAAACACCTCCAGGGAAGGGGAATCAACCACCTCCCTGGGCAGCCTGTTCCAATGCCCAATGACCCTCTGTGTGAAAAACTTCCTCCTAATCTCCAGCCTAAATCTCCCCTGGTGGAGCTTGAGGCCATTCCCTCTCGTCCTGTCCCCTGTCCCTTGGCAGAAGAGCCCAGCTCCCTCCTCTCCACAACCTCCCTTCAGGTAGTTGTAGAGAGTAATGAGGCCTCCTCTCAGCCTCCTCTTCTCCAGGATAAACCCCCCCAGCTCTCTCAGCCGCTCCTCGTAGGTTCTGTTCTCCAGCCCCTTCACCAGCCTCGTCGCTCTTCTCTGGACTTGCTCCAGAGCCTCAACATCCTTCTTGTGGTGATGGGGGATGATGTGATGGGAGCAGCTCTGAGGAGAAGGACTTGAGGTGCTGGTTGATGAGAAGCTCCAAATGAGCCATTAACAAGTGCTCAGAGCCCGGAAACCAACCGTGTCCTGGGCAACATCCAGGGAAGCGAGGGAGGGAGGGGATTCTGCTCTTCTATTCTGTCTTTTGAGAATTCCCTGGATGTGTTTAAGACACTGGTAGACGAGGTCCTGAGGGACATGGTTTAGTGATTGATAGGAATGGTTGGACTTGATGATCCGGTGGGTCTCTTCCAACCTGGTGATTCTATGATTCTATGATATGATTCAGCTGGATTATTGTGTCCAGTTCTGGAATCCTCGGCCTCAGAAGGAAATGGAGCTGTTGGAATAGGTCCAGAGGAGGCTACAAGGATGATGCGAGGGCTGGAGAGCCTCCTGTATAAGGACAGGCTGGGAGAGTTGGAGTTGTTCAGCCTGGAGAGGAGAAGCCTTCGAGGAGAACTTAGAGTGACCTTCTAGTACCTGAAAGAGCTACAAGAAAGCTGGAGAGGGACTGTTCATAAAGGCTTTTGGTGATAGGATGAGGGAGGATGAGTATAAACTGAGGAAGGGCAGATTTAGGCTTGAAATAGGGAAGAATTTCTTCACCATGAGGGTTGGGAGGCCCTGGAACAGGTTGCCCAGGGAAGCTGTGGCTGCCCCATCCCTGGTGGAGTTCAAGGCCAACTTGGATGGGGCTTTGGGTAACCTGAGCCAGCGGGAGATGTGGAACTGGACGATCTTTAAGGTCCCTTCCAACCCAAACTCTTCCATGATTCTCTGATCCAACCTCTGGAACACCTCCAGGGCTGTGGCAGTGGTTTGGGAAGAAGGAATGAAGGAGAAGGGAATCATAGAATCATAGAACAACCAGCTTGGAAGAGACCCATCGGATCATCAAGTCCAAGGCAGGGATGTTCCCAGTGATTTGATGCCCCGAGGATCCCACCTCATCCCACTCCAGGCTGGGAGCAGGAGCCCCTCTCCCTACCTGCTTCCCCGGAGCCCCCAGCTCCGGCTCAGCCCGAGCTGCTGACCAGTTGCTCAAAGCAAATATTTGAAAGCTCTGGTATTTGCTAGGAAAATATTTACTCTGGGGTGGTGCTGGTGGTTGGGGTCAGCCGGGCAGGCTGTGCCCCCGCGCTCGCCGCCTTCCGCCCCCGTTGTTGTTCTTGGGAGCAGGCTGTGCAAACACAGCGGCCACTCGAGCCGTGCGTGGGCTTCCCACCTCTCCTGGGATGCTGGAGACCGAATCCCCACTGCTAGAGCCTAGTTTCCCATTGTAGGAGCCCAGTTTCCCAGAGCTCAGATTCCCACTGCAAGAGCTCAATTACCTAGAGCCCAAATCTCCACTGCTAGAGCCTAAATCACTGTTACCGGAGCTCAAATCCCTGTGGTTGGTATCCAAATCCTTACTGCTGGAGCCCAAATCCTTGCAGCTGGAGCCCAAATCCTTGCAGCTGGAGCCCAAATCCTTGCTGCCAGAGCCCAGATTCCCATTGCAAGAGCCCAGTTTCCCAGAGCTCAGATTCCCACTGCAAAAGCTCAAAAAGCTCAAAAGCAGAGCCCAAATCCCCACTGCTAGAACCTAAATCACTGTTACCAGAGCTCAAATCCCTGTGGTTGGTACTCAAATCCTCACTGCTGGAGCCCAATTCCTTGCTCCCAGAGCCCAGATTCCCATTGCAAGAGCCCAGTTTCCCAGATTCCCACTGCAAAAGCTCAATTACTCAGAGCCCAAATCCCCACTCCTAGAGCCTAAATCACTGCTGCTGGAGCTCAAATCCCTGCGGTTGGTACCCAAATCCTCGCTGCTGGAGCCCAAACTCCCATTGCAAGAGCCCAGTTTCCCAGGTCTCAGATTCCCACTGCAAGAACTCATTTACCTAGAGCCCATATCCCCACTGGTAGAGCCTAAATCAGTGCTACTGGAGCTCAAATCCCTGTGGTTGGTACCCAAATCCTTGCTGCCAGAGCCTAGTTTCCCATTGCAAGAGCCCAATTTCCCAGATCCCAGATTCCCACTGCAAGAGCTCAATTACCTAGAGCCCAAATCCCCACTGCTAGAGCCTAAATCACTGCTACTGGAGCTCAAATCCCTGCAATTCGGACCCAAATCCTCACTGCTGGAGCCCAAATTCCCATTGCAAGAGCCCAGTTTCCCAGAGCTCAGATTCCTATTGCAAGAGCTCAATTACCTAGAGCCCAGATCCCCACTGGTAGAGCCTAAATCACTGCTACTGGAGCTCAAATCCCTGCGGCTGGTACCCAAATCCTTACTTCAGGAGCCCAAATCCTCACTGCTGGAGCCCAAATCATTGCTGCTGGAGCCCAGATTCCCATTGCAAGAGCCCAATTTCCCAGATCCCAGATTCCCACTGCAAAAGCTCATTACCCAGAGCCCAAATCCCCACTGCTAGAGGCTAAATCACTGCTACTGGAGCTCAAATCCCTGCGGTTGGTATCCAAATCCTCACTGCTGGAGCCCAAATCCTCACTACTTGAGCCCAAATCCTTGCTCCCAGAGCCCAGATTCCCATTGCAAGAGCCCAGTTTCCCAGAGCTCAGATTCCCACTGCAAGAACTCATTTACCTAGAGCCCATATCCCCACTCCTAGAGCCTAAATCACTGCTGCTGGAGCTCAAATCCCTGCGGTTGGTACCCAAATCCTCGCTGCTGGAGCCCAAACTCCCATTGCAAGAGCCCAGTTTCCCAGGTCTCAGATTCCCACTGCAAGAACTCATTTACCTAGAGCCCATATCCCCTCTGCTAGAGCCTAAATCACTGCTGCTGGAGCTCAAATCCCTGTGGTTGGTACCCGAATCCTTGCTACCAGAGCCTAGTTTCCCATTGCAAGAGCCCAATTTCCCAGATCCCAGATTCCCACTGCAAGAGCTCAATTACCTAGAGCCCAAATCCCCACTGCTAGAGCCTAAATCACTGCTACTGGAGCTCAAATCCCTGCGGCTGGTACCCAAATCCTTACTTCAGGAGACTAAATCCTCACTGCTGGAGCCCAAATCATTGCTGCTGGAGCCCAGATTCCCATTGCAAGAGCCCAATTTCCCAGATCCCAGATTCCCACTGCAAAAGCTCATTACCCAGAGCCCAAATCCCCACTGCTAGAGGCTAAATCACTGCTACTGGAGCTCAAATCCCTGCGGTTGGTATCCAAATCCTCACTGCTGGAGCCCAAATCCTCACTACTTGAGCCCAAATCCTTGCTCCCAGAGCCCAGATTCCCATTGCAAGAGCCCAGTTTCCCAGGTCTCAGATTCCCACTGCAAGAACTCATTTACCTAGAGCCCAAATCCCCACTCCTAGATCCTAAATCACTGCAGCTGGAGCTCAAATCCCTGTGGTTGGTACCCAAATCCCCACTGCTTGAGCCCAAAGCTTTGCTGCTGGAGCCCAAATTCCCACTGCCAGAGCCTAGGTTCCCATTGCAGGAGCAATGTGGGGGATGCTGGAGATGTGGAGGATGCTGGAGAAGTTGGGGATGCTGGAGATGTGGAGGATGCTGGAGATGCTGGGGATGCTGGAGAAACTGGGGAAGCTGGGGATGCTGGAAAAGCTGGAGGTGATGGTGATGTGGCAGATGTTGGAGATGAAGAGGATGCTGGAGATGCTGGGAATGCTGGAGAAATTGGGGATGCTGGTGATGTGGGGAATGCTGGAGAAATTGGGGATGATGAGGATGTTGGGGATGCTGGTGATGTAGAGGATGCTGGAGATGCTGGGGAGGCTGGAGATGAAGAGGATGCTGGAGGTGTGGAGGATGCTGGAGAAATTTGGGATGCTGGGGAGGCTGGAGAAGCTGGAGAAGTTGGGGGTGATGGTGATGTGGAGGATGCTGGAGAAACTGGGGACACTGGAGATGTAGAGGATGCTGGAGATGCTGGGGATGCAGGAGAAACTGGGGATGCAGGAGAAGCTGGGGATGCTGGAAAAGCTGGAGAAGTTTGGGATGCTGAGGATGTTGGGGATGCTGGAGAAGTTGGGGATGCTGGAGATGTGGAGGATGCTTGAGGTGTGGAGGATGCTGGAGATACTGGGGACACTGGAGAAGCTGGTGATGTACGGGATACTGGAGAAGTTGGGGATGCTGGTGATGGGGATGCTGGAGATGTGGAGGATGCTGGAGAAACTGGGGATGCTGGAGATGCTGGGGATGCTGGAGAAACTGGTGATGTGGGGGATACTGGAGAAGTTGGGGATGCTAGTGATGTGGGGGATGCTGGAGATGCTGAGGATGCTGGGAAAGGTGGAGAATGCTGGAGAAACTGGGGATGCTGGAGATGCTGGGGATGCTGGAAAAGCTGGAGAAGGTGGGGATGCTGGTGATGTGGAGGATGCTGGAGAAGTTGGGGATGCTGAGGATGTTGGGGATGCTGGAGAAGCTGGTGATGTGGGGGATACTGGAGAAACTGGGTATGCTGGAGATGTGGAGGATGCTGGAGAAATTGGGGATGCTGGAGAAACTGGGGATGCTGGAGGTGTAGAGAATGCTGGAGAAACTGGGGATGCTGGTGATGTGGAGGATGCTGGAGAAACTGGAGATGCTGGAGATATGGAGGATGTTTGGAAAAGCTGGAGAAGTTGGGGATGATGGTGATGTGGAGGATGCTGGAGAAGCTGGGGATGCTGAGGATGTTGGGGATGCTGGAGAAGCTGGTGATGTGGGGGATACTGGAGAAACTGGGTATGCTGGAGATGTGGAGGATGCTGGAGATATGGAGGATGCTGGAGATATGGAGCATGCTGGAGGTGTGGAGAATGCTGGAGAAACTGGGGATGCTGGTGATGTGGAGGATGCTGGAGAAACTGGAGATGCTGGAGATGCTGGAGATATGGAGGATGTTTGGAAAAGCTGGAGAAGTTGAGGATGATGGCGATGTGGAGGATGCTGGAGAAGTTGGGGATTCTGAGGATGTTGGGGATGCTGGAGGTGTGGAGGATGCTGGAGAAACTGGGGATGCTGGAGGTGTGGAGGATGTTGGAGAAATTGAGGATGCTGGAGATGCTAGGGATGCTGGAGAAGCTAGGGATGTGGGGGATACTGGAGAAGTTCAGGATGCTGGTGATGTGGAGGATACTGGAGAAACTGGGGATGCTGAAGAAGCTGGGGATGTGGGGGATACTGGAGAAGTTGGGGATGCTGAGGGTGTGGAGGGTGCTGGAGAAACTGGAGATGCTGGAGATGCTGGGAATGCTGGAGAAGCTGGAGAAGTTGGGGATGATGCTGATGTGGAGGATGCTGGAGAAGTTGGGGATACTGGAGATGTGGAGGATGCTGGAGAAACTGGGGATGCTGGAGGTGTGGAGGATGCTGGAGGTGTGGAGAATGCTGGGGAAATTGGGGATGCTGGAGATGCTGGGGATGCTGGAGATGCTGGGAATGCTGGAGATGCTGGGAACTCTGGAGAAGCTGGAGAAGTTGGGGGGTGATGGTGATGTGGGGGATGCTGGAGATGTGGAGGATACTGGAGAAACTGGGGATGCTGGAGGTGTGGAGGATGCTGGAGATGCTGGGAATGCTGGAGAAGCTGGTGATGTGGGAGATACTGGAGAAGTTGGGGATGCTGGTGATGTGGGGGATGCTGGAGATGTGGAGGATGCTGGAGATGCTGGGAATGCTGGAGATGTTTGGGCTGCTGAAGGTGCTGGAGAAGCTGGGGTTGCTGAAGATGCTGGGGAGGTTGGGGAGTCCCCATCAGGTACCTCTGGACTGTGCCAAGGTTTCCATGGAAACCTGCAGTGCTGCACCACAGGTCCAGGGCTGAGAAGGGCTTGCACAGAGGGAAACCTGCTCCAATCTCCCTTGGCTCCTTCCTTTCTCCAACCTGCCCTTGTTTGCAACTCCCCCCCCCCCACCTCCCCAGGCAGTCAGAAGGCTCCTTGCCTTTTTCCTCTTGCTAATTTGTTTATTTTTAACACCCTTTTCCAGGAAGGAATGGGCTGTCAGCTCCCTGACTGCCTGGGAGCTCCCTTGACAGCTCGGAGCGCTTTTATAAACAAGTTCTCAAACAAAGCAGCTAAAAAGGAGCAGAGCTTTTTTTTTTTTTTTTTTTTTTTTTTTATTTTTTTCCCCCAAACAGACAGGGAGGTGGCCAGGGACAACCGCTCCATGACTCAGTCCCGGCGGCGACTCGCGACGTCCCCGGAGAGAGAGCCCTGCGTGCCACGCTCGGCTGGCGCAGGTGCTCCGGGGCCTCCGGTGGAACAGGAGGTTTGTTCCCAGGCGCGATGCCAGCCGGGGCCAAGGCTCCCACCTGGAGCAGCCGCCAGAGCTGCCGCTCCCCCCAGGATGAGCCAGGATCGCTCTGCGCTTTGCAGGGTCGAGGACACCTTGGCGATGGTAGCGCCAGCTGCCACGTCCCCCCTTGGAGCCTTTCCCGGCGGTGTCTGTGCCAAGCGCTGCTCACACAGAGGCCCTGAGCGTGTCCCTGATGCTGGGGGTGACACCAGGGACAAGGCAATATAGATTCATAGAATCACTGCATTGGAAAGGACCCACCAAATCATCGAGTCCAACCATTCCCATCAATCACTAACCCATGTCCCTCAGCACCTCGGCCACTCACACCTTAAACCCCTCCAGGGAAGGGCACTCAACCCCCTCCCTGGACAGTTCCAATGCCCAATGACCCTTTCTGTGAAATATTTTTTCCTAATGTCCATCCTGACCCTCCCCTGATGGAGCTTGAGGCCATTCCCTCTCAATCCTGTCCCTTGGGAGAAGAGCCCAGCTCCCTCCTCTCCACAACCTCCTCTCAAGGAGTCCCAGAGAGCAATGAGGTCTCCCCTCAGCCTCCTCTTCTCCAGGATAAACGCCCCAAGCTCTCTCAGCTGCTCCTCTTCTTCTCCAGCCCCTTCACCAGCTTCCTTGCTCTTCTCTGCACTCGCTCCAGAGCCTCAACATCCTTCTTGTGGGGAGGGGCCCACAACTGACCCCAGGATTCGAGGAGCGGCCTCCCCCGGGCCAAGTCCAGAGGGAGAAGAACCTCCCTGGCCCTGCTGGCCACACCATGTCTGACACAGGTCAGAGTGACCTGTCCTCCTGCCACACCTGGGCATGTGCTTGAGGCACTCTAAAGCTTTCTGGGGGGTCCCCAGCTCCAGAGCTGTGCCCAGAGCACACAGACAAAGCCTCAGTGGGGATGGAAAGGCCTCAGTGGGGATGGCAAAGGCTCATTCCCAGCTTTTCCTTCTTCACCCATCCTCAACCCTCTTAGCCAAAGCTGTCCCTGCTTCTGTGGGACTCTGGTGTTTCTGCCCTCTGGTCCATGGTGAGATACTGGTTGAGTGGGGTTGGCTGGAGCCGCTGGTAACCGAGTGTTTTCACACCCCGACAGCTCTTTGTGATCGACAACGGAGCCGACGACTGGCGGATAGCGATGACCTACGAGCGCATCCTCTACATCAGCCTGGAGATGCTGGTCTGTGCCATACACCCCATCCCTGGGGAGTACAAATTTTTCTGGACAGCCCGGCTGGCTTTCTCCTACACCCCTTCCCTGGCGGAGGCCGACGTGGACATCATCCTGTCCATCCCCATGTTCCTGCGCCTCTACCTGATCGCCCGGGTGATGCTGCTGCACAGCAAGCTCTTCACCGACGCCTCCTCGCGCAGCATCGGGGCCCTCAACAAGATCAACTTCAACACCCGCTTCGTCATGAAGACTCTCATGACCATCTGTCCCGGGACGGTGCTGCTGGTCTTCAGCATTTCCCTCTGGATCATCGCAGCGTGGACAGTGCGGGTGTGTGAGAGGTGAGAGGGGCTGCAGGGGTGGTTTGGGATGGACGGCAGCTCGGACGCTTCGGGATGCAGGGCAGTTAGGGATGCTCGACAATGCAGGATACTCATCGGTTCAGGATGCTGAGTTTGGGATACTCAGTGGTTCAGGATGCTCAGGAGTTTGGGATACTCAGTGGTTCAGGATGCTCAGGAGTTTGGGATATTCAGTGGTTCTGGATGCTCAGGAGTTTGGGATGCTCAGGAGTTTGGGATGCTCAGCAGTTTAGAATATTTGGTGGTTCAGGATGCTCAGGAGTTTGGGATACTCAGTGGTTCGGGATGCTCAGCAGTTTGGGATACTCAGTGGCTCAGGATGCTCAGGAGTTTGGGATACTCAGTGGTTCAGGATGCTCAGCAGTTTAGAATATTTGGTGGTTCAGGATGCTCAGGAGTTTGGGATACTCAGTGGTTCAGGATGCTCAGCAGTTTGGGATACTCAGTGGTTCAGGATGCTCAGTCGTTCAGGATGCTCAGGAGTTTGGGATACTCAGCGATTCAGGATACTCGGGAGTTTGGGATACTCAGTGGTGCAGGATGCTGAGTTTGGGATACTCAGTGGTTCAGGATGCTCAGGAGTTTGGGATACTCAGTGGTTCAGGATGCTCAGGAGTTTGGGATACTCAGTGGTTCAGGATGCTCAGGAGTTTGGGATGCTCAGTGATTCAGGATGCTCAGGAGTTTGGGATATTCAGTGGTTCAGGATGCTCAGGAGTTTGGGATGCTCAGGAGTTTGGGATACTCAGTGGTTCAGGATGCTGAGTTTGGGATCCTCAGTGGTTCAGGATGCTCAGCAGTTTAGAATATTTGATGGTTCAGGATGCTGAGTTTGGGATACTCAGTGGTTCGGGATGCTCAGCAGTTTGGGATACTCAGTGGCTCAGGATGCTCAGGAGTTTGGGCTACTCAGTCGTTCAGGATGCTCAGAAGTTTGGGCTACTCAGTGGTTCAGGATGCTCAGGAGTTTGGGATCCTCAGTGGTTCAGGATGCTCAGCAGTTTAGAATATTTGGTGGTTCAGGATGCTCAGCAGCTTGAGATCTGTGGTAGTCTGGGATGTGTGGTGGTTTGGGATGTGCAGTGGTTTAGGCTACTCAGCAGTTCAGAATACATCATGGTTCTGGATGCTCAGAAGTCTGGGATATGTGGTGATTTGGGATACTCAACAGTTCAGGATGCTCAGTGGTTCAGTATATTGAGAGCTGAGGCTGCTCAGCAGTTTTGGATGCTCAGCAGTTCACGATACTCCGTTCAAGCTGCTCAGCAGTTCAGGATGCGCAGTGGTTTGGTACATTGAGAGTTGAGGATACTCAGCAGTTTGGGATGCTCAGTCGTTCAGGGCGCTCAGTGATCCGGGAAGCTCAGCAGCTTGAGAAGTGCAGTGGTTTGGGCTACTCAGCAGCTCAGGATGCTCATCAGCTTGGGATGTGCAGTGGTTTGGGCTACTCAGTGCCTCAGGATGCTCAGCAGCTTGAGTTTGGGCTACTCAGTGATTCAGGAAGCTCAGCAGTTCGGGATGTGCAGTGGTTTGGGCTACTCGGAGGTTCAGGATGCTCATCAGCTTAGGATGTGCAGTGGTTTGGGCTACTCAGCAGCTCAGGATGCTCATCAGCTTGAGTTTGGGCTACTCGGAGGTTCAGGATGCTCATCAGCTTGGGATGTGCAGTGGTTTGGGCTACTCAGCAGCTCAGGATGCTCATCAGCTTGGGGTGTGCAGTGACTTGGGCTACTCAGCTGTTCAGGATGCTCAACAGCTCAGGATGCTCATTGCCTTGGGATGTGCAGTGGTTTGGGCTACTCAGCAGTTCAGGTTGCTCATCAGCTTGAGTTTGGGCTACTCGGAGGTTCAGGATGCTCATCGGCTTAGGATGTGCAGTGGTTTGGGCTACTCAGCAGCTCAGGATGCTCATCAGCTTGAGTTTGGGCTACTCAGCAGCTCAGGATGCTCATCAGCTTGGGAAGTGCAGTGGTTTGGGCTACTCAGAGGTTCAGGATGCTCAGCAGCTTGAGATGTGCAGTGGTTTGGCTACTCAGAGGTTCAGGATGCTCAGCAATTTGGGATGTGCAGTGGTTCAGGATACTCAGCAGCTCAGGATGCTCATCAGCTTGGGATGTGCAGTGGTTTGGGCTTCTCAGCAGTTCAGGATGCTCATCAGCTTGGGAAGTGCAGTGGTTTGGGCTACTCAGTGGTTTGGGATGCTCAGCATTTCGGGATGTGCAGTGGTTTGGGCTACTCGGAGGTTCAGGATGCTCATCAGCTTAGGATGTGCAGTGGTTTGGGCTACTCAGTGGTTCAAGATGCTCATCAGCTTGAGTTTGGACTACTCAGCAGCTCAGGATGCTCATCAGCTTGAGATGTGCAGTGGTTTGGCTACTCAGAGGTTCAGGATGCTCAGCAGCTTAGGATGTGCAGTGGTTTGGGCTACTCAGTGGTTCAAGATGCTCATCAGCTTGAGTTTGGACTACTCAGCAGCTCAGGATGCTCAGCAGCTTGGGATGTGCAGTGGTTTGGCTACTCAGAGGTTCAGGATGCTCAGCAATTTGGGATGTGCAGTGGTTCAGGATACTCAGCAGCTCAGGATGCTCATCAGCTTGAGTTTGGGCTACTCAGAGGTTCAGGATGCTCAGCAGTTTGGGATGTGCAACATCTAGGGCTGTGCAGCAGAGCTGTGATGTCCCAACAGCCTGTGAGGAGCTGCAGAGATGTGGGGGCTCAGCCAACGTGGATTCCCACCCCGGAACCCCTGTCCTGGTCCCTGTCCTGGTCCCTGTCCTCGCAGCACACTCCTCGGGCTCAGGCAGCGTGTCCTGTGCACAGTGCAGCCCCAGGAGGGTGGGTGTGGGACGTGGGGAGCAGTGGGAGCTGGCGGAACGCGCCTGGGGAGAAGGCCGGAGGAGCAGCGGCACCCGGCTTGGGCTCCGGCATCGCTGCCAGCGAATGCCATGACAACCCCGCGGTGACAAACCCACTGCCGGATGGCATCACGCCAGCAGCAGCCTGCTCGGTGTGGGGGTTGCTGTGGCGACCGACTCCGGTGGGTACCGCTCGCCTCCAGCGCTTGAGGAATGATTAGGGGGGGGGATGCGGTGGAGCACCCCCACCCACCCAGCGCTGCGCCAAGAGGGGGTTCTCCCTGCCTGGGGTGTGATCCCAAGCACAAATCCAGCCTGCGGGTGGGGGGAGAGCGGATTGGGAGCAGCCCTGAGGAGAAGGAGTTGGAGTGCTGGGGGATGAGAAGCTCCGCATGAGCTGGCAACGTGTGCTTGGAGCCCAGGGAACACCCTTGGCCTGAGCTGCATCCAGAGCCGTGGGAGCAGCAGGGAGGGAGGGGATTCTGTCCCTTTACTCCACTCTGGGAGACCCACCTGGAGTCCTAGAATCATAGAATCATAGAACAACCAGGTTGGAAGAGACCCATCGGATCATCGAGTCCAACCATTCCTATCAAACACTAAACCATGTCCCTCAGGACCTCATCTACCTGTCCCTTAAACACCTCCAGGGAAGGTCCTGAATCCAGCTTTAGAGTCCTCAGCACAGGGAGGACATGGAGCTGTTGGAGCGAGACCAGAGGAGGCCACGGAGATGATCCAAGGGCTGGAGAACCTCCTGTACGAGGCTGAGAGAGTTGGGGTTGTTCAGCCTGGAGAAGAGAAGGCTCTGGGGAGACCTTAGAGCAGCTTCCAGCATGGAAAAGGGCTCCAGGAAAGCTGGGGAGGGACTTTTGGTTAGGGAGGGCAGGAAGAGGGGAATGTTTTTGAGCTGCAGGAGGGGAGATTGAGATGAGATAGGAATGATAGGAATGGTTGGACTCGATGATCCGATGGGTCTCTTCCAACCTGGTTGTTCTATGATTCTATGATTCTACGAGATCTCGAGGAGAAATGTTTTGCTGTGAGGATGGGGAGGTCAAGGTTGCCCAGAGCAGTGGTGTCTGCCCCATCCCTGGAGGGGTTCAAGGGCAGGTCGGATGGGGCTTGGAGCCCCTGATGCAGTGGGAGGTGTCCCTGCCCAGGGCAGGAGGTGGAATTGGATGGGTTTGAGGCCCCTTCCCAGCCAAACCATCTCATAATTCCATGATTTTCACTTGACATCAACCAGAACCCCCAGATCCCATCCCTGGAGGGGTTCAAGGGCAGGTTGGATGGGGCTTGGAGCCCCTGATGTCGTGGGAGGTGTCCCTGCTCATGGCAGAGGTGGAACTGGATGGGCTTTGAGGTCCCTTCCAACCCAAACCATTCCAGAATTCTACAAGGTGGTGCCAGCATCCATCCATCCAGGGGCAGGGAGGACATGGGTGGAATGGGATGCCTGGAGCGCAGGGCGTTTTGGGAGTGATGAGTGAACTGGGACTGTTTAATCTGGAGAAGAGGAGGCTGAGGGGAGACCTCATCGCTCTGCTGAGGTGGGGGCTGGGCTCTGCTCCTAAGTGGTGGAATGAGAGGAAACAGCTTCAAGTTGTACCGGGGGGAGGCTCAAACTGGATGTTGGGAAAGATTCCTGCACGGAGAGAGTGGTGAAACCCTGGCAGAGGCTGCCCAGGGCAGTGGGGGAGTCCCCAACCCGAGAGGTTTCAGAAGCCACGTGGATGAGGAGCTCAGAGATGGTTGGATGGTCTCAAAGGTCTTTTACAACCCAACGATTCCATTATTCCGTGACCCCTTGCCCTGGCAGCGAGAGCCGTGGCAGTCGAGCCACACGCTGAGAGTTCTCAAGCTTTCCCAGGCTCGTCTTTGCCTTCCTGCCTCCTTTAATGATGTTCTCAGGATGTTCTGGATCGTCGTGCCCTCCTTAAATTGTGTTTGGGAGATTGTTATTTGCGTCTCCTAAATGGGGAGCGGGCGGACAGGCTCTCTCCGGGGGGTTGATTCTGCACCTGGGAGAGCTTGGGCTGGAAAAAAAAAATGCGATGGAAAGAAAGAAAGAACCACTCCCAACCGTCAAAAATGAGAAATGACGCAGACGAGGCGCTGCAGATCACCGGCACCGCAGCTGCTGCCACCTCCCTCTGCCTACAGAGCAGCAGATGTGAAGCCAGGCAGGATCCCAGCCAGGCTGGGGGTGCAGGACCCCAGGGGGGATGCAGAACCTAGGGGGATGCAGAACCTACGAGGATGCAGGACCAGGTGTGATGCAGGCAGATGGAGGACCTGGGGGGATGCAAGACCTGGGGGGATGCAGGACCTGGGAGGATGCAGGACCAGGAGTGATGCAGGACCCAGGGAGATAGAGGACCTGGGGGGATGCAGGACCCGGGAGGATGCAGGACTTGGGGGATGCAGGACCCAGGGAAACAGAGGATCTGGGGGATGCAGGACCAGGAGTGATGCAGGACCCAGGGAAATAGAAGACCTGGTGGATGCAGGACCTGGGAGGATGCAGGACCCCTGGTGGATGCAGAATCTGTGAGAATGCAGAACCTAGAGGGACGCAGGACCCGGAGAAATAAAGGATCTGGGGGATGCAGGACCCAGGGAGATAGAGGACCTGGAAGGATGCAGGACGTGGGGGATGCAGAATCTGGGAGGATGCAGGATCTAGGGAAATAGAGGACCTGGGGGATGCAGGACCTGGGGGATGCAGGACCAGGAGTGATGCAGGGAGATCGAGGACCTGGAAGGATGCAAGACCTGGGGGGATGCAGGCCCCAGGGAGATGGAGGACCTGGGGGATGCAGGACCTGGGAGGATGCAGGACCAGGAGTGATGCAGGACCTAGGGAGATAGAGGACCTGGAGGATGCAGGACCTGGGAGGATGCAGGACCTGGGAGGATGCAGAACCTGCAAGGATGCAGAATCTGTGAGGATGCAGGACCCGGGGGGATGCAGGACCCAGGGAGATAGAGGACCTGGAGGATGCAGGACCTGGGAGGATGCAGAACCTGGGAGGATGCAGGATCCAGGGAAATAGAGGACCTGGAGGATGCAGAACCTGGGAAGATGCAGGACCTGGGGGGATGCAGGACCTGGGGGGATGCAGGACCTGGGAGGATGCAGGATCTGATGGATGCAGGACCAGGAGTGATGCAGGACCTAGGGAGCTAGAAGACCTGGATGATGCAGGACTTGGGAGGATGCAGAACCTGGAAGGATGCAGGACGCAGGGAAATAGAGGACCTGGGGGATACAGGACCTGGAAGGATGCAGGACCCAGGGAAATAGAGGACCTGGAAGAATGCAGGACCCCTGGGGGATGCAGAACCTGCGAGGAAGCAGGACCCAGGGAAATAGAGGACCTGGGGGATGCAGGACCAGGAGTGATGCAGAACCTGCAAGGATGCAGAATCTGTGAGGATGCAGGACCTGGGGGGATGCAGGACCCAGGGAGATAGAGGACCCAGAGGACGCAGGACTTGGGAGGATGCAGGACCCAGGGAAATCGGGGACAAAGGAGAATGCAGGACCTGGAGTGATGCAGGACCTAGGGAGATAGAGGACCTGGAGTGACGCAGGACCTGGTGGTATAGAGGACCAGGGAGGTGCAGCACTGCTGGAACACGCTCCATCCCCAAAGGATGCTCCATCCCCAGGTCATGCACCAGCCCCGGACACTGCAGAGCTCCTGCAGGAGTCACCCAGGGTATGTCCCCCTGGAGGTCAGATGGCCACACAAGGCCTGCGAACCAGTTTGCCCTGACCTACAGGACCATGGTTGGACTCGATGATCCGGTGGGTCTTTTCCAACCTGGTGATTCTATAATTCTATGATTCTATGATCCCTGATCTGCACCCGCAGGGGCTGGGCAGCTCAGAGGTGGCTGTGCCCATCCAAGACGTGGTCCCCAGGCTGAGGTGGCAGCTCGGAGGTGCATCCCCTGGGGATCGTAGGCTGCTCCCATGCCCACGGGAGCAGTGTTGCTGCCGGGTATCCTCTGGTGAGTGCCGGGGAGGGGGGAACTGAGCTTTCCGAAGGCAGTGAGTCGCTTAGCAACCTCGCCCGCTCGCCCGCTCGCCGTGCAGAGCTGCCTGCGGTGCCAGCAGCGCTGCCAGCCCTGCTCACCGACGGGGCGCACGTGCGCTTGCACATGGGCCTGCACGTGCACACCGGCCCCGCTCCCCGCGGCGAGGGCACAGCCAGCCGGGAGCTCCCCAAAGGTGCTACCCAAAGCCAGGAGGTTGGTGCAGCTGAGCCGGTGCTGCCGCAGCATCCGAGCACAGGGATCATAGAACCACAGAATCATAGAACAACCAGGTTGGAAGGGACTCATTGGATCTTCTAGTCCAACCATTCCTATCAAACACTAAACCAAGTTCCTCAAGACCTCATCCACCCGTCCCTTAAACACCTCCAGGGAAGGGGAATCAACCACCTCCCTGGGCAGACTATTCCAATGCCCAATCACCCTCTGTGTGAAAAACTTCCTCCTAATCTCCAGCCTAAATCTCCCCTGGTGGAGCTTGAGGCCATTCCCTCTTGTCCTGTCCCCTGTCCCTTGGCAGAAGAGCCCAGCTCCCTCCTCTCCACAACCTCCTTTCAGGTAGTTGTAGAGAGTAATGAGGTCTCCTCTCAGCCTCCTCTTCTCCAGGATAAACACCCCCAACTCTCTCATCTCCATGGCCTGAGAGTTCATTTAGAACCATAGAATCATTTGGTTGGAAAAGACCTTTGCGTCCAACTGATCCTGTCCTCTTCTGAACCATCTCTGAGCACCTCAAGAGATGGAGACTCCACCACTGCCCTGTGCAGCCTCTGCCAGTGCCTGAGAACCCTTTCAGTGAAGGAATCTTTCCCAGTTTCCAATCTAAACCTCCCCTGGTGCAACTTGAGGCCATTTCCTCTCATCCCATCACTTGTTCTTCGGGAGCAGAGCCCAGCACCCACCTGGCTCCAACCTCCTCTCCAGGAGCTGCGCAGAGCGATGAGGTCTCCCCTCAACCTCCTCTTCTCCAGACTAAACACCCCCAGGGTCCATCAGCTGCTCCCACAACCCCTGTTCTCCAGCCCCATCCCACCTCTGTTCCCTTCTTTTGATAGGAATGGTTGGACTCGATGATCCGATGGGTCCCTTCCAACCTGGTTGTTCTATGATTCTATGATTCTATGATTCTGCGGGTGCACTCCAGCCCCTCAAGGTCCTTTTGGAGTTAAGGGTCCAGAACTGAACCCAGGGTTGGAGCTGTGGCCTCACCCATGCTGAGTACGGGGGAAGGATGATGCTCCTGGGGTTTTCCACGTCGCTCAAGAGCTCACATCCTGCAGAACAGGCTGGACTCAGCTTTCCCCATGGGAACTGGTGGAATTGTCCTGCTGTGGGTGCCAGGATTTTGGAGACCCCACCATGGCCGTGGTGATGGGCTCTGGCTCCCCTGGCCAGAGTGCAGCAGCAGCAGCTCTCACCATGGCTGAAGGTGCTTTTGCCTGCGCCAGGATCTCATCCCTGCCTCCACTCCCTCGGAGGGAAAAGCATTTTGGAAGAGGAGAAAACCCAAATGCTCCGGGAACACGGAGCTGGGATGAACCCAGGGCCAAAAAGCTCCAGCTGGTTTTCCTCCGATGACTTTACGAGGAGGCTGCACGAAGCCTGTTGGCGCGAAGGATCATAGAATCATAGAATCGTAGAACAACCAGGTTGGAAGAGACCCATCGGATCATCGAGTCCAACCATTCCCATCAAACACTAACCCATGTCCCTCAGCACCTCGTCCACCCACACCTTAAACCCCTCCAGGGAAGAGGACTCAACCCCCTCCCTGGGCAGTTCCAGTGCCCAGTGACCCTTTCCGTGAAAATCCTAATTCATAAGTATGAGATGCTCACATGTTGGACTGAATCAACCAAATGAGTTCAAAATGTCTGAGAGAAATGGGGGAAATGAAGCATCTCCACATGGGTTTGCTGGGCGCTCACTGGGGAGCTCGAGCAGCCGCGTTGTGTGTTTTTCCTAAGAACCGCAACCGGCTACTGGCCCAGCCGAGGCGGTCGCTGACCTCGCAGCTTGGCAAGCGTACGGCTACGGGAAGTTTGCAGCATCCTCGAAGCTGCAGCCGCTCCACGTGTGCTACGTCTCGAGCACATGAGCCATTCCCAGAGCCAAGTGCGTGCCGGAGGCTTGGCAGGACCCGTTCATAGAATCATAGAATCATAGAACAACCAGGTTGGAAGAGACCCATCGGATCATCGAGTCCAACCATTCCCGTCAAACACTAAACCAAGTCCCTCAGGACCTCATCCACCTGTGACTTAAACACCTCCAGGGAAGGGGAATCAACCACCTCCCTGGGCAGCCTATTCCAATGCCCAATGACCCTTTCTGTGAAAAACTTCCTCCTAATCTCCAGCCTAAATCTCCCCTGGCAGAGCTTGAGGCCATTCCCTCTTGTCCTGTCCCCTGTCACTTGGGAGAAGAGCCCAGCTCCCTCCTCTCCACAACCTCCCTTCAGGTAGTTGTAGAGAGTAATGAGGTCTCCTCTCAGCCTCCTCTTCTCTAGACTAAACCCCCCCAGCTCTCTCAGACGCTCCTCATAGGGCCTGTTCTCCAGCCCCTTCACCAGCTTCATTGCTCTTCTCTGGACTCTCTCCAGAGCCTCCACATCCTTCTTGTGCTGAGGGGCCCACAACTGAACACAGGATTCAAGGAGCGGCCTCCCCAGTGCTGAGTCCAGAGGGAGAATCACCTCCCTGGCCCTGCTGGTCACACCGTTTCTGACCCAAGCCAGGATGCCATTGGCCTTCTTGGCCACCTGGGCACACTGCTGGCTCATGGTCAGTTGCTGTCGACCAACACCCCCAGGTCCCTCTCCTCCTGGCAGTTTTCCAGCCAGACTTCTCCCAGTCTGTAGCTCTGCATAGGGTTGTTGTGCCCCAAGTGCAGGACGCGGCGTTTGGCCGTGTTAAACCTCATCCCATTGGACTCAGCCCAGTGCTCCAGCCTGTTTAGATCCCTTTGCAAATTCTACAACCACTGTCACTCTGGGGCATAAAATCATGGAATGGGTTGGGTGGGGAGGGATCTCAAAGCCCAAACCCTTCGCCATGGGCAGGGACACCTCCCGCTGGATCAGGGGGCTCCAAGCCTCATCTGAGCTGGCTTTCAACCCCTCTGAGCTGGGTCGTCATTCTTCCCGCAGTCCCCGGCTGTGACCCCTCTGCCCGTGTCTCCTTGGCAGGTACCACGACCAGCAGGACGTCACCAGCAGCTTCCTGGGCGCCATGTGGCTCATCTCCATCACCTTCCTCTCCATCGGCTACGGCGACATGGTCCCTCACACCTACTGCGGGAAGGGGGTCTGCCTGCTCACCGGCATCATGGTAAGTGCCGTGCTGAGCCGGTTACCCCGTGGGCTCTGCCTCTCCCCACGGCCACAGGGCCACCAGATTTTTCCCTGCGTCTCAGCCGCCTTGTCCACGACACGATGGCTTCATCTCCAAGGTCTCCCAACCTGGAGCTGTAATTGCAATTAGTATAAATACTGTGATTAGCAGGATGTGGCAGGTTGGTTGGGGAGGTGATGGGGCAGGTTGTGTGTTGCAGTGGGACAGCAGCTGCTCCCCTGCCTCAGGGTCCCACTGGTGAGTTTGGGGTGGATTTAGACTCGTGTTCAACGAGGGAAGAGGGAGTTGGAACGCGTCAGGGTGTCCCCAGGGAGGAGAGGACCCCCCCCCGAGCATCCCTTGGCCATCCCTGCTCGCGCCGCCTGGTTTCCATCACCCAGACTGATCCCAAATGTTACTGGGACCAGCTGGGAGCCCTCCACCCCCGCTCTGCTCCCACCGACGTCACCGCTTTGCCGTGCCTTGGTTTCCAGAAGGTCACCGTCCCCGGGGCATCCGGCATACCTGCTGCGGGCGCCAGGAGAAGTCCCAGCTTGTGAGAATCCAGCTGGGGTGACGAAAGGAGCAGCCAGGGACTCTGTGAACACACCTCCCTTGTGGACCCATCCCAGTAGCCCAGATTTTCCCCCTCACAGCTGCCAGACTCGGGATGGATGGAGCCATCCCCATCCTCATTTCCAACCCAAGGTGGCAGCCAGCACCAGCTGGACTTGGCTCTGCCGCTTTGCACTGTGTGTGTGTGGCCATCCCTGGGGGTGAATCCCATAGGTTCCACTTTGGGAGGAGCTGTTGACATCCCTGGATGTGGATCCCATAGGTTCCTCTTTAGAAGGAGCTGTTGGCATCCCCGGATGTGGATCCTACAGGTACCACTTTGGGATGAAGCTGTTGGCATCCCTTGGATCCCACACATTCTACTTTGGGAGGAAGCTGTTGGCATCCCTGGATGTGGATCCCATGGGTTCTGCTTTGGAAGGAGCTGTTGGCATCCCTGGATGTGGATCCCATGGATATCACTTTGGGAGGAGCTGTTGACATCCCTGGATGTGGATCTCATAGGTTCCTCTTTAGAAGGAGCTGTTGGCATCCCTGGATGTGGATCCTACAGGTACCACTTTGGGATGAAGCTGTTGGCATCCCTTGGATCCCACATGTTCTACTTTAGGAGGAAGCTGTTGGCATCCCTGGATGTGGATCCCATGGGTTCTGCTTTGGAAGGAGCTGTTGGCATCCCTGGATGTGGATCCCATGGGTTCCACTTTGGAAGGAGCTGTTGGCATCCCTGGATGTGGATCCCATGGGTTCCACTTTGGAAGGAGCTGTTGGCATCCCTGGATGTGGATCCCATGGGTTCCACTTTGGAAGGAGCTGTTGGCATCCCTGGGAGTGAATTCCATGGATACCTCTTTGAGAGGAGCTGTTGGCAGCCCTGGATGTGGATCCCCTGGGTTCCACTTTGGGAGGAGCTGTTGGCATCCCTGGATGTGGATCCCGTGAATGTGATGCAGAGGAAGGTGCCCGATTGCCTTGGACCCTCTCTGTATCAGGGATTTGGGGGATGCAGGATGCTCAGCCACATCCCCAAGAGTAAAAAACCCCTGCGAGCTGTCAGCCAAGGCTACTGATTTTATATTATCTGCACATCTTTGCTCTGCCTCGGATGAGGTTGGGCACCCCCGAGGCTGCTGCTGTCAGAAAAGTCCTTTTTGGGGGAGAAGCAGCATTTCCGAGCCGGGGAGTAGCCTCCGGCTTGGCCAAGGGGGTGGTCCTGGTGCTGAGGGATCCCCCAGCCGGCAGTTGCTTTCAACCGAGGCACCATCTGGCACAGAGTTCTCCCCATCAGCAACCCTCTGGCTGCTCAGCACCCCAAACCAGCAGGGACGGGGACCCCCAAACCTGCCAGGGGCTCCCCCAGGCTCCTCCAGGCTCCCCCAGGCTCCCTGAGGCTGCGAGCACTGGATCAGTCCCTCTGCCAGGAAGAGAGAAGCAGTGGGAGCCAAGCGCACACAGTGGGACCTCTGAGGATGCTAAAGGATTCAGCTCCGAGCACGATGTTAATTAATGAGTCTTTAATAAATTAAGGAGCTTTGGCTGGGCTGGGGGCCCTCTGCCAGCCTGCCGGGAGGGGGGAGCAGCTCATCTGGCACAGGCAGCAGCAGGCAGAGTGCAGGAGCTCCGCGGGGAGCGGAGACTTGGCACCCGCGCTTTCCAAAGCCCAATACGCGCCAGAGACGATGGATCCGGCCCTAATCACCGGGATAAACGAGCTGCCAGCTGTCACTGTCGGGAGACGCGGCGATTCGGGGGGGGATCTCAATTTGGGGTCCCCCTTCCCCTCATTCCCTCAGATCTCCTGGTGCTTCCCCAGATCTTCTGGGGGTCCCCGTCCTGCAGGGCACCAGCACAGGACAGGTCCCCACTGATACCAATAAGCAGGCAGACACCAACCCGGGGCTTAGAATCATAGAATCATAGAACAACCAGGTTGGAAGGGACCCATCGGGTCATCGAGTCCAACCATTCCCATCAAACACTAAACCATGTCCCTCAAGACCTCATCCACCCGTCCCATAAACACCTCCAGGGAAGGGGAATCAACCACCTTCCTGGGCAGCCTATTCCAATGCCCAATGACCCTCTGTGGGAAAAACTTCCTCTTAATCTCCAGCCTAAATCTCCCCTGGTGGAGCTTGAGGCCATTCCCTCTTGTCCTCCTGTCCCTTGGGAGAAGAGCCCAGCTCCCTCCTCTCCACAACCTCCTTTCAAGTAGTTGTAGAGAGTAATGAGGTCTCCCCTCAACCTCCTCTTCTCTAGGCTAACCCCCCCCCAGCTCTCTCAGCTGCTCCTCATAGGGCCTGTTCTCCAGCCCCTTCACCAGCTTCGTGGCTCTTCTCTGGACTCACTCCAGAGCCTGTAGCTCAGGGCTTATAGCTCATCAGCGCTGACCTCGTAAATCAGCCCCATCCTCCCGTTAATTACTCAGCACATCCTCAGCTGCTCAAGGACACCAGGTTCTGCGCTAGCTCCTCATTAGGATGATGTAGGTGGAGGGCGTTAGTTAATTAAGGGGTTGTGATGGGTGAGGGTAAGAAGTGCTGCTGTTGCACGAGGCTGCTAGAAGGTGACAACTCATTTCCCTGACCGATGTCCCCACGCAGGGTGCCGGCTGCACGGCGCTGGTGGTGGCTGTGGTGGCCAGGAAGCTGGAGCTCACCAAAGCGGAGAAGCACGTCCACAACTTCATGATGGACACGCAGCTGACGAAGAGGGTAAGGAGGAGGGTCAAGAGGGGCTGTGGTGGGAGCTGGGGATGCAGGGGAGCACGGGGTGAGGAAGCTGTTGGCATCCCCGGGGGTGCATTAAGTGGGTATCACTCAGAAGAAGGTGCCAAGTGCCCTGGATGTGACACCAGCACAAGTGTCACATGAGAGCAACCAGCTTGCACTCTATATCAGGGATCTGATGGAGATTGGAAGGCTCCAAAGGGATCTGAGCAGGCTGGATCCATGGGCTGAGACCAACAGGATGAGGGTTAACGAGGCCAAACGGCAGATCCTGCACTTGGGGTACAACAACCCTGAGCAGCTCCAGCCTAGAAGTCTGGCTGGAAAGTACCTGGAGGAGGGATGAGGGTTAGTGATTGATGGGAATGGTTGGACTCGATGATCCGATGGGTCTCTTCCAATCTGGTGATTCTGGAATCACAGGGTGCAGCATCTCCTTCTTGCAGGCATTGAGGGCACCTCTAGTAAGTTTGTGGATGATACTGAGCTGGGTGGAAGGTGGATCTGCTGGAGGGTTGGGAGGATCCAAAGGGATCTGACCAGGCTGGATCCATGGGCTGAGACCAACGGCAGGAGGGTTAACGAGGCCAAATCATAGAACAACCAGGTTGGAAGGGACCCACTGGATCATCAAGTCCAACCATTCCCATCAAACACTAACCCATGTCCCTCAGCACCTCATCTACCTGTCCCTTAAACACCTCCAGGGAAGGTCAATCAACCACCTCCTTGGGCAGCCTATTCCAATACCCAATGACCCTTTCCGTGAAAACGAATCCTGCACTTGGGGCACAACAACCCTGAGCGACTCCAGACTAGGAGAAGTCTGGCTGGAAAGCGCCTGGAGGAGGGACATGGGTTAAATGATTGGTGGGAGTGGTTGGACTCGCTGATCCGGTGGGTCTCTTCCAACTTAGTGATTCTATGATTCTATATCCTTAAATACCTCTTCTGCTAGCCTTTTAAAGACCTCCAGGGTTGGTGACTCCATCTAGGCAGCCTCTGCCAGGGCCTGATGACCCTTTTGGTGAAGACGTTTCATAGAATCACAGAACAACCAGGCTGGAAGAGACCCACCGGATCCTCCAGTCCAACCATTTCTCCTAATGTCCAATCTGAGCCGCCCCTGGGATGCAGCACCAACAGGTTTGCAGTGACGAGGCTGCTGAGACAGAGCCCTCCTGCAGCCCCCACAGGCTGCTGGGAATGGGACACTGGTTCCCAGCACAACCAGTGACCTTGCAGACCCCCCTGCTGCAGCTGCGGCCTCTGGGTTCCTCCCTGGGGATAGGAAATGCAGGAGCCTCACGGCATGGAGGTGTTGAATCACTGAAATCCGCTTGTCTTCCTGACGCTGAGCTCGGTGAGATCACACTCGATAAAAGAAGAGAGTCTGTACCCTCCCCTTTCGGGGACGAGGCTGAGCATCCTGCATCATCTAGAATCACAGAATCACCAGGTTGGAAGAGACCCACCGGATTATCGAGTCCAACCATTCCCATCAAGCACTAACCCATGTCCCTCAGCACCTTGGCCACACACACCTTAAACACCTCCAGGGAAGGGGACTCAACCCCCTCCCTCTTCCAGCACCCAATGACCTTTTCCACGAAAAATTTCTTCCTAATGTCCATCCTGACCCTCCCCTGGTGGAGCTTGAGGCCATTCCCTCTCGTCCTGTCCCCTGTCCCTCGGCAGAAGAGCCCAGCTCCCTCCTCTCCACAATCTCCTCTCAGGGAGTTGCAGAGAGCAATGAGGTCTCCCCTCAACCTCCTCTTCTCCAGGATAAACACCCCCAGAGCTCTCTCAGCTGCTCCTCTTCTTCTCCAGTCCCTTCCCCAGCTTCGTGGTTCTTCTCTGGACTCTCTCCAGAGCCTCAACATCCTTCTTGTGCTGAGGGGCCCACAACTGACCCCAGGATTCAAGAAGCAAATGATTCTACTTGGTTTCCTGGCAGGTAGGGATGGTTGGACTCGATGATCTCTGAGCCTTTTCCAACCTGGTGATTCTATATATTGGGCTCTTTGATGCAGGGGATGGTGGCAAGTGGTGCAGCCCCTGGGATGGGCTTCACCTTCCCTGGAGGTGTTTAAGGGACAGGTAGATGAGGTGCTGAGGGACATGGGTTAGTGTTTGATAGGAATGGTTGGACTCGATGATCCGATGGGTCTCTTCCAACCTGGTTGTTCTTTGATTCTATGATTCCCAGTGCTGGGATGTACCGAGGACACACAGCTTTGCGCTGGAGAGCAGAGCCGTGTGCTGGAACAAGCCCTGACGCTCCAGGAATAGTTGAGGGTTTCAACGTGGCCGGGTCAGGAAAGCAAACAGCCGCTCAGCCCCATTCCCCAGCCCTGGATGTGGATCTGCCGGCTCAGTGCCAGGCAGACAGCGGCCAGTTCATCTTGGAGTGAGCAGCGGAGGCGCAGGTTTAGCCGGAGAGCCTGGGGGAGCCGTGTCCTCATGCCGGGACCTGCCAGGAGCAGCAGATGGATGTGGGAATGGAGAAGATCGTTGGGATCTTTCCTTTTTCACAGGGGCTAAGGGTAGGGGTGGCCAGTGGTGGAGCATTGGTGCAGGATAGGATGGGGATGCACATGTTGACAGTGACAAGTGTTGACAGGATGCCCAGTGACAAGTGGGGTTCCCCAGGGCTCAGTGCTGGGTCCAGCCCTGGTCAATGTCTTCATCAGTGACCTGGATGAGGGCATCGAGGGTACTCTTAGCAAGTTTGCAGATGACACTGAACTGTGTGGAAGTGTGGATCTGCTGGAGGGTAGGGAGGCTCTGCAAAGGGACCTAAACAGACTGGAGCACTGGGCAGAGTCCAATGGGATGAGGTTTAACACGGCCAAATGCCGGGTCCTGCACTTGGGGCACAACAACCTTATGCAGAGCTACAGACTGGGAGAAGTCTGTCTATAAAGCAGCCAGGAGGAGAGGGACCTGGGGGGGTTGGTTGACAGCGACTGACCATGAGCCAGCAGTGTGCCCAGGTGGCCAAGAAGGCCAATGAGCATCCTGGCTTGGATCAGAAATGGTGTGACCAGCAGGGCCAGGGAGGTGATTCTCCCTCTGGACTCAGCACTGGTGATGCTGCTCCTTGAATCCTGTGTTCAGTTGTGGGCCCCTCAGCACAAGAAGGATGTTGAGGCTCTGGAGAGAGTCCAGAGAAGAACCACGAAGCTGGTGAAGGGGCTGGAGAACAGACCCTATGAGGAGCGTCTGAGAGAGCTGGGGGGGTTTCTCCTGGAGAAGAGGAGGCTGAGAGGAGACCTCATTGCTCTCTGCAACTCCCTGAAAGGAGGTTGTGGAGAGGAGGGAGCTGGGCTCTTCTCCCAAGGGACAGGGGACAGGACAAGAGGGAAGCTCCACCAGGGGAGATTTAGGCTGGAGATTAGGAGGAAGTTTTTCACACAGAGGGTCATTGGGCATTGGAATAGGCTGCCCAGGGAGGGGGTTGATTCCCCTTCCCTGGAGGTGTTTAAGGGATGGGTGGATGAGGTCTTGAGGGACATGGTTTAGTGTTTGATAGGAATGGTTGGACTCGATGATGTGATGGGTCTCTTCCAACCTGGTTGTTCTATGATTCTATGTTGGGATCTGTTGCAGCTCCACCTACTCTTACTCCTATCTGAGCTGCCTATGAGCCCTTAGAATCAGAGAATCACCAGGTTGGAAGAGACCCACTGGGTCGAGTCCAACCATTCCCATCGTTCTCTAACCCATGTCCCTCAGCACCTCGTCCACCCACACCTTAAATTCCTACAGGGAAGGGGACTCAACCCCCTCCCTGGGCAGCTCGTTCCAGCAGAGCCGAGCGCTTCGCTCCAGCTGGGATGAGCAAAGCGTTCTCGCTGCAGTGGCTCGTAAACTGGTGGCTGGTGGCCAGCCCAGCCTCTCCGAGAAATCCTGTGGCCGGTGACCCACAGCTGGCTCTCCTCTTGCAGATCAAGAACGCGGCGGCCAACGTCCTGCGGGAAACGTGGCTCATCTATAAGCACACCAAGCTGCTCAAGAAGATCGACCACGCCAAAGTCAGGAAGCACCAGAGGAAGTTCCTACAAGCCATTCACCAGTAAGGGGCTGAGCGGAGATGCTGAGCTCTGAGGGAATTGGGGTCCAGCTCTTAGCAGACGGGTGGGGACAATCCTTCCAGAGCTTAAAGGGGCTCCAGGGAAACTGGGGAAGGGGGTCTGGATCAGGGAGGGCAGGGAAAGGACTAGTGGAATGGTTTTGAGCTGGAAAAGTGGAGATTGAGATGAGATCGTGGGGAGAAATGTTTTGCTGTGAGGGTGGGGAGGCCCTGGAACAGGTTGCTCCATCCCTGGAGGGGTTCAAGGGCAGGTCGGATGGGGCTTGGAGCCCCTGATGCAGTGGGAGGTGTCCCTGCTTGGGGCAGGGGTGGCACTGGATGGGCTTTGAGGTCCCTTCCAACCCAAACCATTCCATGAATATATTAAACTCAGGGAAAAGGTTGCTCCATCCCTGGAGGGGTTCAAGGGCAGGTTGGATGGTTCTTGGAGCCCCTGATGCAGTGGGAGGTGTCCCTACCCCCTGGATTTTCCCCCAACTCACCCCCAGCTCTGTGCAAATATCGGAGCTGAGCTGCTCACTCCATCTCAGTGAATGGCTTGGTTCATCCCTCCCATTAAAGAAAGGAGGATAAAAGGGTGGGAAGGGTCAACAAGGACCTGGAGCTGTTGGAGGGAGTCCAGAGGAGACCACGGAGATCTTCTGAGAACTGGGGCACCTCCTGTATGAGGCCAGGTTGAGAAGAGAAGGATATGGGGAGACCTTAGAGCAGCTTCCAGCATGGAAAGGAGCTCCAGGAAAGCTGGGAAGGGGCTCTGGATCAGGGAGTGCAGGGATGGGATGAGGGGGAATGGTTTTGAACTGGAAAAGTGGAGATTGAGATGAGATCTTGGGGAGAAATGTTTTGCTGTGAGGGTGGGGAGACCCTGGAACAGGTTGCCCAGAGCAGTAGTGGCTGCCCCATCCCTGGAGGGGTTCAAGGGCAGGTTGGATGGGGCTTGGAGCCCCTGATGCAGTGGGAGGTGTCCCTGCCCATGGCAGAGATGGCACTGGATGGGCTTGGAGATCCCTTCCCACTCAAACCTTCTCATAGTTCCACGATTCTCACTTGACATCAACCAGAACCCCCAGACCCCATCCCTGGAGGGGTTCAAGGGCAGGTTGGATGGGGCTTGGAGCCCCT
Organism: Coccyzus lansbergi; assembly: GCA_033558105.1. Classification (NCBI taxonomy): domain Eukaryota; kingdom Metazoa; phylum Chordata; class Aves; order Cuculiformes; family Coccyzidae; genus Coccyzus; species Coccyzus lansbergi. Next base: position 53,278 of record JAUMJK010000929.1, read on the forward strand.
GATCCCATGGGAGGTGTCCCTGCCCATGGCAGGGGTGGCACTGGATGGGCTCAGAGGTCCTTTCCAACCCAACCCATTCCCTGATTCTCATTTCCCGAAGCTGGGATGCCGCAGGTGTCCGGCTGTGGGAAGGACGTGCAGCCACGTTTGCTCTTTCCCTTTCTCCCCAGGTTGCGGAGCGTGAAGATGGAGCAGAGGAAGCTGAGCGACCAAGCCAACACCCTCGTCGACCTCTCCAAGGCAAGTCCCTGCCGTGACCTCGCGGCTCAGCCAAGCTCCCCAAGTGTTTGTCTTCACTTGGAAAAACAGCAGCAGACCTGGCTGACCGCAGAGTGCTCCGGCTCGGTAGACGGAAGATGAGAGGAAATGGCCTCACATCTCACCAGGGGTGGTTTGGATTGGATATGGGGAAAGATTCCTTTACTGAGAGAGAGGTGAAGCGGAGGCAGAGGCTCTTGGGGCAGCAGTGGAGCCTCCATCCCTGGAGGGGTTGAAAGAACAGGTAGATGTTGTGCTTTGGGCCTTGGTTTGGTTGGCACAGTTGGGTTGTGATGATGGCCAGACTTGGATGTTGAGGCTCTGGAGTGAGTCCAGAGAAAAGCAACAAAGCTGGTGAAGGGGCTGGAGAACAGAACCTATGAGGAGCGGCTGAGAGATCTGGGGGGGTTTAGTCTAGAGAAGAGGAGGCTGAGAGGAGACCTCATTACTCTCTACAACTACCTGAAAAGAGGTTGTGGAGAGGAGGGACCTGGGCTCTTCTCCCAAGGGACAGGGGACAGGACAAGAGGGAATGGCCTCAAGCTCCACCAGGGGAGATTTAGGCTGGAGATTAGGAGGAAGTTTTTCATGGAAAGGGTCATTGGGCATTGGAACAGACTGCCCAGGGAGGTTGTTTATTCCCCTTCCCTGGAGGTGTTTAAGGCACAGGTAGATGAGGTCCTGAGGGACATGGGTTAGTGTTTGATAGGAATGGTTGGACTCGATGATCTGATGGGTCCCTTTCAACCTGGTTGTTCTATGATTCTATGATCCTCTGTCCGGGAAAGGGCTTTGCTCCCCACACCCCTTTATGCAGCCCCAGTTAGGGCTTCTGCTGCTTGGAAGCCTGGGAGCAGCTGCTCTCTATGGAGAAGAGGAGGCTGAGGGGAGAGCTCATTGCTCTCTGGGACTCCCTGAGAGGAGGTTGTGGAGAGGAGGGAGCTGGGCTCTTCTGCCAAGGGACAGGGGACAGGACAAGAGGGAATGGCCTCAAACTCCACCAGGGGAGGCTCAGGATGGACATCAGGAGGAAGTTTTTCACAGAAAGGGTCACTGGGCATTGGAACTGCCCAGGGAGGTGGTTGATTCACCTCCCATGGAGGAGTTTAAGGGATGTGTGGCCGAGGTGCTGAGGGGCATGGGTTACTGATTGATGGGAATGGTTGGAGGCCATGATTGGGTGGGTCTCTTCCAACCTGGTGATTCTATGATTCTATGATCAGTTTAATACCCTGGAGGGAGCTAAGCCGTGGTCACGGTGCCCTGTGGGCACCTGGTGAGACGAGGAGGTTGTTGGGGTTGAAGGCTTTGCCGTGGCACCAACCCAACTGCTTGTCCCCTCTCCGTCCCTTTCCCCTGCAGATGCAGAACGTGATGTACGACCTCATCACCGAGCTCAACGACCGCAGCGAGGACCTGGAGAAGCAGATCGGCAGCTTGGAGAGCAAGCTGGAGCAGCTGAGCGCCAGCTTCAACTCGCTGCCCCTGCTGATGGCCGACATGCTACGGCAGCAGCAGCAGCGCCTTCTTGCCGCCGTCCTGGAGGCCCGAGGGGTCGGGGTGCCCGTTGGCACCCCCCAAACTCCGCTCTCCGAGAGCCCCATCGGGGTCAGCTCCACCTCCTTCCCTACCCCGTACACGAGCTCGAGCAGCTGCTAGAACAAGGCCCCTCCGGAGAGGGCAAACGTCTCCACATGAGCTCTCCATGGATTTCCTTCTGGTCCTGGATGTGCTGCCGAGGACCCTTCGTCCGGAGCCAAGTGGGACCAACCGCGCCGAGCGCCCGCTCGGAGCTTCTTGCCAACGCCTTGGTCTCGGGAATCGCATCCCCGTTTCAGGTGCCTCTTACACGTGGTGAAGGGAAAAAAAAAAAAAAAAAAGGGGGACGGGAGGCGACGCGCCGCGACGTCCGGTGGCGAACGGAAAAAAAAACAAAACAAAGAAAACAAACAAACAAACAAACCCACGCTCAATCTCAGGTCTTCACGTTTTGAAAACAAAACAAACCAACCAGTCAGAAGCACTGAAGCGACTGAGACACCAGAGGGTTCCCTGCGTTGGACCCCCTTGGGGGGCTCCCCTCGCCAAGCCAGATGCCAACGGGGTGGGTGGTCTCTCGCTCAGGCTCTGACCGACGTTGCCCACGCTCCATCCCTCCTCCTCCCCAGGACCCACATGAACCCCCAGCCCGGGTGACAGGGTCTGGCCGTGTTCTGCTCAGGGCTTTCTCTCTCTCTCTCTCTGTGGAGCTGAGAGCGTTTTCGACTTGGGCAGAACAAGAGACGCTTCTTCTTTCTGGTCCTCGGTGTCGGATCCTGCTTGGGGTGGAGTCGGGGGGCCGGAGACGCAGTGCCTAAAGCGTGCGGGGCCGTGGTGCCCCACGCGGCGATGGCTGAGGACAGGGCTGGCAGGCCAGCCTGGGTGCCAGGGGGCTTCTCCCGGTGCTCCGGGGAGCCCTCCGAGCGTTTCGGAATTTTCCAAACCCCGTCAGCTACAACTGCCTCCTGCTCGCAGCAGGACCGTCCAGCCCAGCCAGCAGAGCCAAAGCGCTGGGGGTCGGGCCGGGGGGCTCGTTGGCAAGGGATGGAGTTGGGGGGGAGCAGGTGCTTCATCTGGTTAAAACAAAGAATGTTGTCGCCTTTGTGCAGCTTCCGCTGGGTTTGGGGGGATCGCAGAGTCATAGAATTATCAGGTTGGAAGAGACCCACCGGATCATTGAGTCAAACCATTCCTATCAAAGCAGCAGGAACGGGATGAGCTTTGAGGTCCCTTCTGACCCAACCCACTCCATGATTCTATGACTCGAAGTGTCCTTGGGCATCACCTGGTTACTTCTGGAACAGTTATAGAATCATCACAGTATCATAGTTCGTCCCATTCCTGCTGCTTCTTTGAGGTCCCTTCTGACCTAACCCATTCCATGATTCCATTCTATGTCTCGAAGTGTCACTTGGCTACTTCTGGAACAGTTATAGAATCATCACAGAATCACCAGGTTGGAAGAGACTCACCGGATCATCGAGTCCAACCATTCCTATCAAAGCAGCAGGAACGGGATGAGCTTTGAGGTCCTTTCTGACCCAACCCATTCCATGATTCCATTCTATGACTCCAAGTGTCCTTGGGCATCACTTGGCTACTTCTGGAACAGTTATAGAATCATCACAGAATCATAGAATCAACCAGGTTGGAAGAGACCCACCGGATCATCAAGTCCAACCATTCCTATCAAAGCAGCACCAGCCGGTGCGGAGCTCGGTGTTAGGAGCCAAGCCTCAAGTGAACGGCTTCGAGCTGCGCCAGGGGAGGGTTAGATTGGATATCGGGGAAAGTTTCTTTATGGAAAGAGCGATGAAGGCTGCGCAGGGCAGTGGGGGAGTCCCCATCCCTTGAGAGGTTCAAACCCCTTGTCGGTGTGATGCTGTGGGACAGGGTTGAGTAGGTGCAGTGAGGTTGTGCCGGTGGTTGGTCTTGATGATCTTGGAAGTCTTTTCCAACCCTGATAATTCCATGATTGTGTGAGATGTACATGCCCAAGCACAGCCCCTATTTACAGGTGGACAAGGTGCTGAGGGACATGGTTTAGGGATTGATGGGAATGGTTGGACTCGATGATCCGGTGGGTCTCTTCCAACCTGGTGATTCTATAATTCTATGATTATATTTCTTTTTGCTGGTGTTCACCTTCCTGAACCCCAGGAACAGGATGAGCTTTGAGGTCCTTTCTGACCCAACCCATTCCATGATTCCATTCTATGACTCCAAGTGTCCTTGGGCATCACTTGGCTACTTCTGGAACAGTTATAGAATCATCACAGAATCATAGAATCACCAGGTTGGAAGAGACCCACCGGATCATCAAGTCCAACCATTCCTATCAAAGCAGCAGGAACGGCATGAGCTTTGAGGTCCCTTCTGACCCAACCCATTCTATGTCTCGAAGTGTCCTTGGGCATCACTTGGCTACTTCTGGAACAGTTATAGAATCATCACAGTATCATAGTTCATCCCATTCCTGCTGCTTCTTTGAGGTCCCTTCTGACCTAACCCATTCCGTGATTCCATTCTATGTCTCGAAGTGTCCTTGGGCATCATCTGGTTACTTCTGGAATAGTTATAGAATCATCACAGAGTCATAGAATCACCAGGTTGGAAGAGACCCACTGGCTCATCGAGTCCAACCATTCCTATCAGAGCAGCAGGAACGGGATGAGCTTTGAGGTCCCTTCTGACCCAACCCATTCCATGATTCCATTCTATGACTCCAAGTGTCCTTGGGCATCACTTGGCTACTTCTGGAACAGTTATAGAATCATCACAGAATCATAGAATCAACCAGGTTGGAAGAGACCCACCGGCTCATCAACTCCAACCATTCCTATCAAATCCTACAATTGCTTGGTTGGAGAAGACCTTGGAGATCACGGCTCCAACCATCCTCTATCACCATTTAGCCTTTCTCCTCCCCAGTTCAAGCGCATTTGGGCTCTTCCAGGTCCTCGCGCGGAGCCCCCAGGCTCCAGCTTTGGGGCTGGCGTTTAGCTGCGTTCCCTGAAAACCCAGCAGAAGCTATTTATATATATATATATATATATATTATTTCTTTTTAAACAGATGAAGTAACCGTGTAATTACTCCGCGATATTAATTACAGCTCGCCCAGCAGTGTCAGTAATCGTAATCAAAGTCACTGTGTTACTCCAGGTATACTCAAGCCTGTAATCTTCTCCTTTTGGAACCCTTCCCCTTCCACCGAGGAGGCCGCCTTCCGAGCGCGCGGAGGCAGGGACCTTCTCGGCCGAGGGGTTTCTGTGCGTGACCCCCACTCGCTGCCGGTGGGAGGTGGTTTAGCCCTCGTGCCCTGCAATTCAAGTCGCTTGGCAAGCGAGCGACAGTTTAGCCAGAAGTGCTCCCTCCTGCAGGAGGAGGAGGAGGAGGAGGAGGAGGAGGAAGGCTGCAAAGCAACAGCATTGAAAGAAAAAATGAGCTCCCAGGGCTGCGGAATGGGATGGATTGAGCTCCCTGGGAGCTGTGCTTGTTCTCAGCATGATCAGGGAGAAAAGGAGGTGAGAGCTGCCAGATTTCTCCGGCTGCCAGGAGAGAACTCGGCTTCTGGGAATGAGCTGCTTTTCCAAGCTCTTGGCATCGGTTTTCTTGTAGGGTGCGGGTAGGGTGGCTGCGAAAAGGTCTCTGTGTGCTTCCCAGGGACCTCCAGCCCTACCTCCCCGTAGAAGCAGCTTCTGTTTGTCTCTATAAGGAGGTTTCCAGCGTGGTTATAGCAAAAAAACCCGATGCAAATCCTAAAAATACTGTGTCCAGTTCTGGGCCCCTCAGCACAAGAAGGATGTTGAGGCTCTGGAGCGAGTCCAGAGAAGAGCCACGAAGCTGGTGAAGGGGCTGGAGAACAGGCACTATGAGGAACAGCTGAGAGAGCTGGGGGTGTTTATCCTGGAGAAGAGGAGGCTGAGAGGAGACCTCGTTACTCTCTACAACTACCTGAAAGGAGGTTGTGGAGAGGAGGGAGCTGGGCTCTTCTGCCAAGGGACAGGGGACAGGACAAGAGGGAATGGCCTCAAGCTCCACCAGGGGAGATTTAGGCTGGAGATTAGGAGGAAGTTTTTCCCAGAAAGGGTCATTGGGCATTGGAACAGGCTGCCCAGGGAGGTGGTTGATTCCCCTTCCCTGGAGGTGTTTAAGGCACAGGTGGATGAGGTCTTGAGGGACTTGGTTTAGTGTTAGACAGGAATGGTTGGACTAGAAGATCCGCTGGGTCCCTTCCAACCTGGTTGTTCTATGATTCTATGAAAAATGAGCTTGAAATGCAGCATTTCCCCTGGCCTGTAGGCAGCCAGCGGAGAAATAAAGCATCCGCGTCTCTCTAGGGGGTTTGGGTAGGAACAAACTGTCGCGTGTGATAGGTTTGAGGTGCAGGGATGCATCAGAGAGCTGGAGGAAGTATTGACGCTCGAGAATTGATAGCGCCAGCAGGAACCTCCTTGCAGGCTAATGATTTGAGGCTGGGAAATCAGAGCGAGAGAAGAGCAGGTGCTGTGAGCTCCCTGAGACCTGAGGCGCTGAAGGGGAGCGAAGGAACATGGATGAAAGCTTCGGGATCGCAGCTGGTGCAAAGAGGTCCTTGTCTAGCTGCTTCAGGGAGGTTTCGGCAGGGCTGGTAGGAACTGGGCTGAGCCAGGGGGAGTTCTGCACCTTGCACCCCACGCCCTGTGTGTCCCCCCCACCCTCACCCCTGCACCCCAGACAACTCCTCTGTCTGAGGGCCTGCGGCCCTGGGTTTGCACCCGATGCTCTGCGCCTTGTGTCCTGCACCCCCCTGCATCCCAACCCTATACCCTGCATCCCTGCACCTCCATCCTATACCCTACATCCCATGCATTCCTGCATCCCCATCTTATACCCTGCATCCCATGCATCCCTGCATCCCCATCCTATACCCTGCATCCCATGCATCCCTGCATCCCCATCCTATACCCTTCATCCCATACACCTCTGCATCCTTACTCTATACCCTGCACCTCGTGCATCCCTGCATCCTCATCCTGTACCCTGCATCCCGTACACCTCTGCATCCCTATCCTATACCCTGCATCCCATGCATCCCTGCATCCCAACCCTATACCCTGCATCCCGTGCATCCCTGCATCCTCATCCAATATCCTGCATCCCATGCACTCCTGCATCCCTATCCTATACCCTGCATCCTGTACACCTCTTTATCCCTCTCTTATACTCTGCATCCCATACACCTCAGCATCCCTACCCTATACCCTGCATCCCATGAAACCCCATCCTATACCCTGCATCCCCACCCTATACCCTGCATCCCATGCACTTCTGCATCCCTATCCTATACTCTGCATCACATGCACCTCTGCATCCCTATCCTATACTCTGTATCCTGTACATGTCTGCATCCTCATCCTGTACCCTGTGTCCCATGTATGCCTGCATCCCCATCCTATAACCTGCATCCCATGCACTTCTGCATCCCCATCCTATACCCTGCATCCTGTACACCTCTGCATCCCCATCCTATACTCTGCATCCCATGCACCCCTGCATCCCCACCCTATACCCTACATCCCATTCATCCCTGCATCCCAACCCTATACCCTGCACCTCATGCATCCCAACCCTATACCCTGCATCCCGTACACCTCTGCATCCCTATCCTATACCCTGCATCCCGTACACCTCTGCATCCCTATCCTATACCCTGCATCCCATGCATCCCTGCATCCCAACCCTATACCCTGCACCCCGTGCATCCCTGCATCCTCATCCTATATCCTGCATCCCATGCACTCCTGCATCCCTATCCTATACCCTGCATCCCGTGCATCCCTGCATCCCAACCCTATACCCTGCACCCCGTGCATCCCTGCATCCTCATCCTATACCCTGCATCCCGTACACCTCTGCATCCCTATCCTATACCCTGCATCCCGTACACCTCTGCATCCCTATCTTATACTCTCCATCCCATACACCTCTGCATCCCCATCCTATACTCTGCAGCCCATGCATCCCTGCACCTCCATCCTATACCCTGCGTCCCCTGCATCCCCATCCTATACCCTGCATCCCATGCACCCCTGAATCCTCCATCCCACACCTAGCATCCTACGCACCCCTGTACCCTCATCCTGCATCCCCTGACCCCCTGCACCTCCGTCCCATGCACTGCACCCCCTGCATCCCTCATGCCAACCCTTCCAGCCCCTGCACCAGTGCTCAGAGCCCTGACCCCTTACCCTGAACACCTCTAGACCCCCCCAGAGGCTACTGGGAGCTGCCCTGAGGCCACGGTGAGGGCAGGCACGGGGGAACCTCCATGCACCCCAGCATGGTCCAGTCTCTGGTGGATCCTGGATGCTGGTGGCCCTCCTGGAGCTGCTGTCCTGCTCCTCACCGGTGGCTTTGGGACACCAGCCTCGGTGCGCGTCGGAGCCTCCGGCTCTGGAGCTGTAGTTTCCCTTCCCAGCAGGTCTCCGGTAACCTGCTCCCTCTTCCCCATGGCAAGATGTTCCCTCCAGCGTCGTGTTGGAGCCTGCAGCTCCAAAGGGCATCAGGACAAGCAGAGAGAAGAGCGGAGCTGGGCCCAGCGACCACGGTGGAGGAAAAGCACAAGAACAAAACTGCGACGCAGAGTTCTCATCCCAAAGAGATGCTAACCAGGAAGCATCCAACCCCACACACCGAGCCCCTCCAGGACCCACCCAGTCTCATTTTTTTTTTTTTTTGGCCAAGCCTGGGGTGGTGTTTTTTTGCTCCACGAACCTGCTGCCTGCGAGGAAACGTCCTGGAAACGCCGGAGAAATCCCACGTCCTCTCTGCAAACTCACGGACGTTTCTGGCCGGACTTGGGGAGCTTCGCTCTGGGGTTTGCGTCTGTACCGCTCGCTTCTTTAATTTTTTTTTTTTCTAACACTAGGGGAAAGCATAATAGTTTATTTTTACCTACGGAATCTATTGCTCTGTGGGAAAGGGTATCGGAACTCTCGACGATGGGTTTGTACCCAAGCTGGTTGGCAGCAGCTGCTGACACAACTGCCTGTTTCTGGGGGTAGCCGCTGCTGCCGCTGAGGCTGAGGAAAAGAGGCCAGAAAACCTCCCCATGCTCCTTATCCTTTACCCCGTCCAGGTAATCCTCCTTGTCTGGAGTTCCAGGTAATTCCCGTTACCTGGAAGGTGGCTTTTTGCAGCTCTGGATCTTACCTGGAAGGTGGCTTTTTGCAGCTCTGGATCTTACCATGGAAGGTGGATTTTTAGCAGCTCTGGCTCTGCTCTGACACCAAGAGCTTTGTTTCTCCTTAGGGAAAGGTCTGGCCTGCTTTCCTCCCGAGGTCTCAGCAGGTTCTAGAAAGCCATGTCCTCCCTCCCAGATCTCCTCCAGCGGCAGCAGGGACTCGGCTCGCTGGGCCCAAGCTGTGCGAGAGCCCAAATTCTCCCTCTCTCCCAGGACAGAGAAGGAACTTCCAGGACTTTTTCCTGGAAGAAGCGGCGCAGGGCACGCGGCTCCCCTTCCTCTCTCCACCTGGATTTGCGGCACATGCTGGCTCAGCCCAGGCAGGCTCCGAATCACACGTGCCTAGGGAAAGGGTCGAGGCCGCAAACCTCCTCTTCCAAACACGCTGCTCCATTTGGGGCTGGGGAACCCGCAGGCTGGCAGGATCGGTCCTGCTGGTGTTACCATGGAGCTGGGCTGCTTGGGATTTTCTCGGAAGGAGGCAGGTAGGGTTGGTCCTGCTTGGGTTTTGGCTCCCTCGCTGCGGAGCGGAGCTGCGCAGGGTTAGGGCCGAAGGAGGAAGGCAAGAAACGGTGCCCTCGCTTTTTCTTCTCAGGTCAACCCCTCCTTTCTGGGATGGGGGCGAGGGCAGCCCTGCCCCAGTGACCTGCATTGCTTTCCCGGGAGCAACCTCGCTCTCCCAGAGTGAATTGCTCCAGGGGAACCCAACTCCAGGGGAACCCAACTCCAGGGGAACCCAACTGTCGTGCCTGGGAGGTGGCCTGTCCAGCCCTGGAAAGCTGCAATTTTACTGGCTTCACCCTCAGTCTGCACTGGTGTAGGATGACAAAGCCCTGACCGTGAGAGAGAACCACGAGGAGGTTGCGGGTTCTGCTCCGTCTCAGCCTTCCAGCCGATTTACTCCTTAGAGAGCGTCTCTTCCTTACCACCAGCCTCTGAGCTGCTGGCCCTGCTCTCCACTGGATCAAGATTTGTGGGCGAACGAGTCTCCAGATGCTCTTTTCCAGCCCCTCTGCTCCTTCCCAGTCGGGCTTCTCGCGCCAAATGTGTCGGCGGCTGGGAAGGAGCAGTGCCCATGGGACCAATTCCTGCTGCTTTTGGCCAGAGGAAGCCTAAAAAAGCCCTAAACCAGCTCTTCCCCTCAGAATTGCTGTCGCTGCTGGGCTGCTGTCCTTGCCCCTCTTATTGCTGTCGCGGCTGAGCCTCCCAGTTAAACCCAGTAGGGCCAGGTCGAGCTGCCAGGAGCTCCAGGGGCTCCTTGCTGACTCCTAGACCTAAAGTCCCTTCGCTGGGATTGCTCAGCTGCCACCGTTCCTGCCCCAGATACTCATCCCCACTCATGGGATGCTTACTGGAGGCAACTGGTCCTCGCTGGGAGCAGCTCAGAGCTCTGCCAGAGGAGAGGGGCTGGTTCCCCTAGGAGGGCAGGGCTGAGCCTCCCCTGCTGCTGGTCGGGTTTAGGGGTTGCCTGGGGATTTCTTGGCCCTTCGCACCACCTCCCCTTGGATTCATAGAATCATAGAATTCCTCCTGCCTGGTAGCCCCCGGGTGGCTCAGAGCTCGTAGGCGATGGCCATCGGGTTGGCTTGAGAAGAGGAAGATGCTGCTGCTGCTGCTGCTGCTGCTACTGCGCTGGTCCCAGCTTCTCCTCGCTCTCCAAAGGCTCAGCGAGTGGCAAAGGGCCTTTTGCAGAGTCGAGGAAAAGCTACTCCGTGGAATTAATCCTTTCCCTGTGGACTGAGCCACCCGAGAGCCCCGTGGGGCACCGGGCAGGGCTCCAGCACCGTCTGCCAAGCGGGTGCTCGCGGCCGGGGAGGCTCCGGTGCTCCGGGCGCTGCGAGACGTGCGCCCAGCTTCGCTTCTTCTTCTTCTTCTTCTACCCAAAGTGTTCTTCCCTCCACCGAGGTCTCAGCACGCCCCGACTTGCCGATGCACCTCCCAGCCGGAGCCGCTTGCACGTCTCTGGGGTCAGGCCCCAGGCTTCACAACCCCTTGTATCCCTCCTTCCCAGCCGAAGGTGGCTGGGTCTCTCGGCCGGGGAGGGGGACGGGAGTGGGGACCGAGCCGTCCCCGGGAATTGCCATAAAGCCGAGCTGTACCCAGAAACAGGCATGTTTTCAACTATGGCTTTAACCTGTTCACTGTAAAAAGTGCCTTGGACTTTAATCCGAAGAGGTCAGTATCTATAAATATTTACCTGTGCGGGTGTGTAAGTATGCAGCGATGGATGTATAGTTACACACACAAATATATGATATATACGTACAGCTGAAAAAAAAAAAAAAAATGCTTCTGACACCTCTGTTCCGCTCCGGAGTTCTCGCCTTCCTGCCTCGGCGATGCTGGATGTGTTTCTGCCAGGCTAGAGGGCAAAAAAATCTCGTGCCATGACGGTTGTGCACAATGCTGGGGGCTCTCCCAGTGATGTCTTCATCAACGACCTGGATGAGGGCATTGAGGGTACCCTTAGCAAGTTTGCAGATGACACTGAGCTGAGTGGAAGTGTGGATCTGCTGGAGGGTCGGGAGGCTCTGCAAAGGGACCTAAACAGGCTGGATCCATGGGCTGAGTCCAATGGGATGAGGTTTAACACGGCCAAATGGCAGGTCCTGCACTTGGGGCACAACAACCCTATGCAGAGCTACAGACTGGGAGAAGTCTGGCTGGAAAACTGCCAGGAGGAGAGGGACCTGGGGGTGTTGGTCGACAGCGACTGACCATGAGCCAGCAGTGTGCCCAGGTGGCCAAGAAGGCCAATGGCATCCTGGCTTGGATCAGAAATGGTGTGACCAGCAGGGCCAGGGAGGTGATTCTCCCTCTGGACTCAGCACTGGTGAGGCCACTCCTTGAATCCTGTGTTCAGTTGTGGGCCCCTCAGCACAAGAAGGATGTTGAGGCTCTGGAGCGAGTCCAGAGAAGAGCAACGAAGCTGGTGAAGGGGCTGGAGAACAGGCCCTATGAGGAGTGGCTGAGAGAGCTGGGGGGGCTTAGCCTAGAGAAGAGGAGGCTGAGAGGAGACCTCATTACTCTCTACAACTACCTGAAAGGAGGTTATAGAGAGGAGGGAGCTGGGCTCTTCTGCCAAGTGACAGAGGACAGGACAAGAGGGAATGGCCTCAAGCTCCACCAGGGGAGATTTAGGCTAGAGATTAGGAGGAGGTTTTTCACAGAAAGGGTCATTGGGCATTGGAACAGGCTGCCCATGGAGGTGGTTGATTCCCATTCCCTGGAGGTGTTTAAGGGACGGGTGGATGAGGTCTAGAGGGAGTTGGTTTAATGTTTGATGGGAATGGTTGGACTAGAAGATCCGCTGGGTCCCTTCCAACCTGGTTGTTCTATGATTCTATGAGGGCCGTGAGCGATGCTGGGGGCTCCCCCAGCGATGCTGAGCAGCTTTGTGCTTCTCAGGATCCATCTGGGACCTGTTGGTTGCTTTGGAAAACCACGAGGGCTCATTTCTGGCTCCCAGGAGTCGCCAGCTCCTTGTTTTGCAGGAGCAGCGAGGTGTTTTCCAGCCTCCTGTTCCCAAAAGGGTTTTTTTTTTGGAAGGGAGTTGGGGTTCCCTGTGTGCTCAGGCTGTGGCTCAAGGAGAGAGAGCGGAGGAGCTCCTCGAGGATTTCCCTCCCACTCACCCCCAGCTCTGTGCAAACAGCAGAGCTGAGCTGCTCGCTTCAGAGATTCAAAGAATCACAGAATCACCAGGTTGGAAGAGACCCATCGGATCATCGAGTCCAGCCATTCCCATCAAACACTAACCCATGTCCCTCATCTCCGTGAACGGCTTGGTTCATCCCTCCCCTTAAAGAAAGGAGGATAAAAGGGTGGGAAGGGCCAGCAAGGACCCAGAGCTGTTGGAATGAGTCCAGAGGAGACCACGGAGATGATCCGAGAACTGGGGCACCTCCTGTATGAGGCCAGACTGAGTAGAGAAGGATGTGGGGAGACCTTAGAGCAGCTTCCAGCATGGAAAAGAGCTCCAGGAAAGCTGGGGAGGGGCTCTGGATCAGGGAGAGCAGGGACAGGATGAGGAGGAATGGTTTTGAGATGAAATAGGGGAGATTGAGATGAGATCTTAGGGAGAAATGTTTTGCTGTGAGGGTGAGGAGGCCCCGGCCCAGGTTGCCCAGAGCAGTGGTGGCTGCCCCATCCCTGGAGGGGTTCAAGGGCAGGTTGGATGGGGCTTGGAGCCCCTGATGCAGTGGGAGGTGTCCCTGCCCATGGCAGAGATGGCACTGGATGGGCTTTGAGGTCCCTTCCCACTCAAAGCATCTCATAGTTCCACAATTCTCACTTGACATCAACCAGAACCCCCAGATCCCATCCCTGGAGGGGTTCAAGGGCAGGTTGGATGGAGCTTGGAGCCCGATGGCAAGGGGGTGGTACTGGATGGGCTTTGAGGCCCCTTCCAACCCACATCAATCCAGGATTCTGCGAGGAAACCAGAGGAAACACCTCGGTGGGGAGAAAGGGTGGTTGGACTCGATGATCCGATGGGTCTCCTCCAACCTGGTTGTTCTATGATATGATTCTAGGGGAAGCTGGAGCCTTCCCCACCAAACAGTTGATGAGTGACAAGCCTCGCTCAGAGTCTGGCAACACTCCTTACATCACTGAGCAGATCCCGAGGAAGCCGATGAGGGACCAACTGCCCCCAAATCCACCACGAGATGTAGGCACAGAAGGTACCAACCGGCACATTCCCCTCCCCTGCTAACCCAGCTCTGAGAGCTGCAGGACCAGAGGAGGAGGAGGAGGAGGAGGAGGGGATGATGTGTAGTGCTTGAATCATGATGAATGGATAAATTTGGGCGCTTTTTTTTTTTTTTTTTTTAGTTAATATCTGTAAATCCTAAAAATACAGCTTGGGAGACTCAGCGAGGTGATTAAACCCCTTGAGCTTCGTTTCCAGTATTAATGGCTTAGCAGAGCGGAGCCCTGGGGCATGAAGGCAGCTGTGGTTCTGCAGCTGCCCACGGAGACGAGGAGAAAGTCGTTTAATCTCTGCTGTGCCAAGTGAAATCTGGTTTTATTAATGGTTTGGGATTAAGGGTCCTCCAAGGAGAAAAAGAATCGTGTCCATGACGGGGAAAGCCAAGCATGACCTGGGCTGCATCCAGAGCACTGGAACCAGCAGGGAGGGAGGAGATTCTGCGCCTCTGCTCTGTCAGACCCACCTAGAATCATAGAATCATAGAACAACCAGGTTGGAAGAGACCCATCGGATCATGGAGTCCAACCATTCCCATCAATCACTAACCCATGTCCCTCAGCACCTTGTCCAACCACACCTTAAACCCCTCCAGGGAAGGGGACTCAACCCCCTCCCTGGGCAGCCTCTGACACTGCCCAACGACCCTTTTGATGAAGAATTTCTTCCTAATGTCCATCCTGAGCCTCCCCTGGTGGAGCTTGAGGCCATTCCCTCTCGGTCTGTCCCCTCTCCCTTGGGAGAAGAGCCCACCTGGAGCCCTGAGTCCAGTTCTGGAGTTCTCAGCCCAGGAAGGACATGGAGCTGTTGGAGAGAGGCCAGAGGAGGCCACAGAGATGATCCAAGAGCTGGAGAACCTCCCATTCGAGGCCAGGCTGGGAGAGTTGGGGTTCAGCCTGGAGGACAGAAGGTTCTGGGGAGACCTTAGAGCAGCTTCCAGTGCTGAAAGGGGCTCCAGGAGAGCTGGGGAGGGGCTCTGGATCAGGGAGAGCAGGGACAGGATGAGTGGAGTGGTTTAGAGCTGCAAGAGGGGAGATTGAGATGAGATTTTGGGGAGAAACATTTTACTGTGAGGGCTGCCCAGAGCAGAGGTGGCTGCTCCATCCCTGGAGGGTTTCAAGGGCAGGTTGGATGGGGCTTGGAGCCCCTGATGCAGTGGGAGGTGTCCCTGCCCATGGCAGAGGTGGCACTGGATGGACTTTGAGGTCCCTTCCAACCCAAACCTTTCCAGGATTCCATGACCTTTGTCTCCCTGCTCCCCTTTGCTCTCCCAGGGAAGACGCTGTTGTTGGCCTGAGGCTCTGGGCATCGTCATCAATCCCAGTGCAAAGTAAACCCAGCAGCATTGGAGAGTGTGGGAACAGGAGGAGAAATTCACTTTTTGAAGGAAAAGAAGGGGGAAAAAGAATCAAAAATAAACCAAAAAAAAAAAAAAAAAGCTATTGTTTTGCTCAACAATTCCTTACAGACAGAGCTTTTTATAAACAGTGGGGACCTGCTGGCCTTCCACAAGGGAAAGGCCAACCACAAGGCAACGTCACCGCATGGAATGGGTTTGAATTGGCTCTTCCCCACTGGGAGCGAGCGGGACGTGGGAAGCAGCTCGTGGGGACAATGGAGAGCAGGCGGGGACCACGGTCTCTGGATCAGCCTGTGCACACAGACAGGAAAACGGTGCTGAGCTCTGGCTTCTGCACGTTGGTGATTCCCCAAAGCCTGAGCCGGGAGCTTCTCTCCCGGCAGAGCAGCTTGTGCTCCCAGGGGGATGAGGTGGGTAACCGAGCAGCAGCTGCCAGCTGGGAAAAGCAGATCTGGTCCGTGGCTCCCATGTTCATATCAAAAATCATAGAATCATAGAATTATCGGGTTGGAAGAGACCCACCAGATCATCAAGTCCAACCATTCCCATCAATCACTAACCCATGTCCCTCAGCACCTCGACCACCCACACCTTAAACACCTCCAGGGAAGGGGACTCAACCCCCCTCCCTGGGCAGCCTCTCACACTGACCAATCACTCTTTCCGTGAAATATTTTTCCCTGATGTCCATCCTGAGCCTCCCCTGGTGGAGCTTGAGGCCATTCCCTCTCGGCCTGTCCCCTGCCCCTTGGCAGAAGAGCCCAGCTCCCTCCTCTCCACAACCTCCTCTCGCGGAGTTGCAGAGAGCAATGAGGTCTCCCCTCAGCCTCCTCTTCTCCAGGAGAAACCCCCCCACCTCTCTCAGACGCTCCTCTTCTTCTCCAGCCCCTTCACCAGCTTCCTTGCTCTTCTCTGCACTCGCTCCACAGCCTCAACATCCTTCTTGTGGGGAGGGGCCCACAACTGACCCCAGGATTTGAAGAGTGGTCTCTCCAGGCCTGAGTCCAGAGGGAGAAGAACCTCCCTGGCCCTGCTGGTCATGCTAGGTCTCATCCAAGCCAAGCTGCCCTTGGCCTTCTCTGCCACCTGGGCCCCTGCTGGCTCCTCTTCAACCAACACCCCCAGGTCCTTCTCCTCCAGGCACTTTCCAGCCAGACCTCTCCTTGGCTGGAGCTGCCCTCCCCAGGGCCGAGTCCAGAGGGAGAAGAACCTCCCTGGTCCTGCTGGCCACACCGGGTCTGCTCCAAGCCAAGATGCCCTTGGCCTTCTTGGCCATAGGAGAATATTGAGTTCAGAGTCTGCCCTCTGGAAATTTGATGCGACTGTCCTGCCAAACACTCTCTTCACCTAGAACAGTAAAACCCTATCATCTCGTGATCACAGAATCCCAGAATCACAGAACCACCAGGTTGGAAGAGACCCATCGGATCATCGAGTCCAACCATTCCTATCAAACACTAAACCATGTCCCTCAGCACCTCATCTACCGGTGCCTTAAACACCTCCAGCGAAGGTGAATCAACCACCTCCCTGGGCAGCCTATTCCAATGACCCTCTGTGTGAAAAACTTCCTCCTAATCTCCAGCCTAAATCTCCCCTGGTGGAGCTTGAGGCCATTCCCTCTTGTCCTGTCCCCTGGCACTTGGGAGAAGAGACCAGCTTAGTCCTAGGCGTCCTCCTACTGCCACCTCCCCCACAAGGCCTTCCCTGTTCACAAACAGCAGGTCCAGGAGGGCACCTTCCCTTGGTGGTTCATTAAATCCTCCTCTAAGCACCCTCCTTCACTCACTGCAGGGATGAAATGAGATGGGAGCCCATCCCGTAGCGATTTCCATCTCAGCTGGGCTCCTTTGCCAAGGGGAAAAAAAAAAAAAAATCGAGGCCGCTCGGCCGCTCATTCATCACCACGGCCTTGGGATTCTAGGCACGGACGGAGTTGCTCGTTACCGTTAATTAGCCACCAGGCAGTGCGAGGTTTGCAGGCCAGATCACGCCTCAGGAGAGGTCTGTGCAACATTAAGCAAACAGCTCAGCACCACGAAAACCCCTCCTGTGCCCTCAAAAGGCTGGAGCAGGATGCTCTGGGGGTGTAAATGGTGGGATTTCACAGAATCACAGAATCATAGAACAACCAGGTTGGAAGAGACCCATCGGATCATCCAGTCCAACCATTCCTATCAAACACTAAACCATGTCCCTCAGCACCTCATCCACCCGTCCCTTAAACACCTTCAAGGGAAGGGGACTCAACCACCTCCCTGGGCAGCCTATTCCAATGCCCAATGACCCTTTCCGTGAAAAATCTCCTCCTAATCTCCAGCCTAAATCTCCCCTGGTGGATCTTGAGGCCATTCCCTCTTGTCCTGTCCCCTGTCACTTGGGAGAAGAGCCCAGCTCCCTCCTCTCCACAACCTCCTCTCAGGTACTTGTAGAGAGTAATGAGGTCTCCTCTCAGCCTCCTCTTCTCTAGGCTAAACACCCCCAGCTCTCTCAGCCGTTCCTCATAGGGCCTGTTCTCCAGCCCCTTCACCAGCCTCTTTGCTCTTCTCTGGACTCTCTCCAGAGCCTCAACATCCTTCTTGTGCTGAGGGGCCCAGAACTGAACACAGGATTCAAGGAGTGGCCTCCCCAGTGCTGAGTCCAGAGGGAGAATCACCTCCCTGGCCCTGCTGGTCACACCATTTCTGATCCAAGCCAGGATGCCATTGGCCTTCTTGGCCACCTGGGCACACTGCTGGCTCATGGTCAGTTGATGTCAACCAACACTCCCAGGTCCCTCTCCTCCTGGCAGTTTTCCAGCCAGACTTCTCCCAGTCTGTAGCTCTGCTCAGGGTTGTTGTGCCCCAAGTGCAGGACTCGGCATTTGGCCCTGTTAAACCTCATCCCACTGGACTCTGCCAATGGATCCAGCCTGTTTAGGTCCCTTTGCAGAGCCTCCCTACCCTCCAGCAGATCCACACTTGCACACAGCTTAGTGTCATCTGCAAACTTGCTACGGGTACCCTCAAAGCCCTCATCCAGGTCATTTGTTGTGGCCGGAGCCAGTGCCCGTGGCCAGCAGTGCCAAGTGGAACTGGGGTTGCGTGCGAGGGCTGGAAAGGTCAATTTTAGCTCTGGAGCTTCCTGCCTTTGCACATGGGCTTCCTCCCCTCCTCTCCCCGAGGCGCCTGCAATCCCCACGAGCCCCCACGGAGGATGCAGCTGCAGGAGAAGCTGTGGGGCTGGTGGTGAAGGCGGCTGGTTGGGGGTCCCTTTGTGTGGTTATCAGGATGGAAGAAGCCAGCTCCGTTTCCCGGCGCCTGCTGCTGGCACAGCAAGGATTCTCGGCAGGAACTGGCTGTGAAATGTGAAGATAAATGATGTTTTTCTCCCCAAAAATAGGTGTTTCTGGGTTTCAGCATCTCTGCTCGAGCAACAGCAGCCGTCGGGAGCCTGCAGGTGGTGGTGGCTTTGCTACAGAACCTGTAGACAAGTGGTCACCTCATCCAGGATGATTTTCCGACACAAGCAGAGACACACGAGCATAGTCTGACTGCCTGGTTGGCCGAGGAGAGTCACAGAATCCTGGAATCGTTAAGATTGGAGAAGACATTCGAGTTCATCCAGTCCAATCGCCAGCCCAATCCCATCATGTCCACTCAGCCACGTCCCCAAGTGCCACATCTGCCTGGTTTTTGAACCTCTCCAGGGATGGAGCAGCCACCACTGCGCTGGGCAACCTCACAGCAAAACTAAGATCTCATCTCAAACTCTACTCTTCCAGCTGAAAACCATTCCCCACCACTCCATCCTATCTCTGAACTCCTCGATCCAGAGTCCCTCCCCAGCTTTCCTGGAGCCACTTTCCATACTGGAAGTTGCTCTATGGTTTCCCTGCAGCCTTCTCTTCTCCAGGCTTAACAACCCCAACTCTCATAGTCTCTCCTCACACAGGAGGTTCTCCAACCCTCGGATCATCTCTGTGGCCTCCTCTGGACTTGCTCCAACATAGAATCATAGAATCATAGAATCACCAGGTTGGAAGAGACCCATCGGATCATCGAGTCCAACCATTCCTATCAAACACTAAACCATGTCCCTCAGCACCTCATCTACCTGTGCCTTAAACACCTCCAGGGAAGGGGAATCAACCACCTCCCTGGGCAGCATATTCCAATGCCCAATGACCCTTTCCATGAAAAACTTCCTCCTAATCTCCAGCCTAAATCTCGCCTGGTGGAGCTTGAGGCCATTCCCTCTTGTCCTGTCCCCTGTCCCTTGGGAGAAGAGCCCAGCTCCCTCCTCTCTACAACCTCCTTTTAGGGAGTTGTAGAGAGTAATGAGGTCTCCTCTCAGCCTCCTCTTCTCTAGGCTAAGCCCCCCCAGCTCTCTCAGATGCTCCTCATAGGGCCTGTTCTCCAGCCCCTTCACCAGCTTCGTGGCTCTTCTCTGGACTCGCTCCACAGCCTCAACATCCTTCTTGTGCTGAGGGGCCCACAACTGGACACAGGATTCAAGGAGCAGCCTCACCAGTGCTGAGTACAGAGGGAGAAGAATCTCCCTGGCCCTGCTGGTCACACCATTTCTGATCCAAGCCAGGATGCCACTGGCCTTCAACATCTCCATGTCCTTCCTGTGTTGAGGACTAAACCCTGTGAAGTCTCCGTGACTCCAGATGACCTCAACCAAGCCCCTCACCATGACTCATTGCTCTCTACAACTCCCTGAAAGGAGGTTGTAGAGAGGAGGGAGCTGGGCTCTTCTCCCAAGGGACAGGGGACAGGCCGAGAGGGAATGGCCTCAAGCTCCACCAGGGGAGGCTCAGGATGGACATCAGGAGGAAGTTTTTCACACAAAGGGTCATTGGGCATTGGAACAGGCTGCCCAGGGAGGTGGTTGATTCACCTTCCCTGGAGGGGTTTAAGGGAACGGGTGGATGAGGTCCTGAGGGACATGGGTTAGTGTTTGATGGGAATGGTTGGACTCAACGATCCGGTGGGTCTCTTCCAACCTGGTAATTCTATGATCCTATGATTCTATGACTCAACGGGTGCCAACGCAACCAGCTCTCCTCCTTCCTGCTCCTGCTGCCTGGAGGAACATCGCAAGGAACCGGAGGTGCTCCTGCTTCCCAGGTACGGAAGAGGGACTTGTCGACCTTCATCCTTCCCTCTGTCTCCATCCTCCATCCTCCACACCAAGCGAGCTGGCGCGACACCAGGGAGGATGCTACTTGCTCCAACGCTGGCACTGAACGTCGCTTGAGAGCAACAGGTTTTGTACTAATTAAAGAGGAATCAATTAGGCTGCGAGCTCTTCAGCCACCTGGTGCTTCTGACTATTTTTTCCTCCTCCTTCTCTTTTTTCCTTTAATGCGCTGCCGCTGCCTCCAGGGAAGTCATAAAAGAAGCGAGACACGTTCCAGCTTCTTGCTTTCTTTTAGATTAAAAAATGCTGTTTGGGAGGCAAGGTTTGGCGCGGCCCAGCCAATTACAGCGCCGGCCATGTCCTGGAGATCTGCAACCGGCACCTCCTGCACCATCCGTCACTCCCTCCATCCACCCTCTTGCCTCAAAATCAGTGTGTGGTGCTGGTTCTGAGCTATGAGCAAGACCTAATCCTCAGCGAATAAAGCAAAAAGCAGCACAGGAGGTATAATAGGATCCCGTGGGAGGCGCAGAGGAGTCCTTCACACGAGGAAGCCCTTTGGAGACCCTGCCGGGCCAGGCTTCCCCCTGCCAGGTGGTCCATTAGATGCTCTCAACATAAATCAAAGGGAGCCTGGAGAAGAGGAGGCTGAGGGGAGAGCTCATTGCTCTCTGGGACTACCTGAGAGGAGGTTGTGGAGAGGAGGGAGCTGGGCTCTTCTGCCAAGGCACAGGGTGGACGATGGGTTGGATTCATCCTAGACTTATAGAATCACCAGGTTGGAAAAGACCCACCGGATCATCAGAGATGATCCGGTGGGTCTTTTCCAACCTGGTGATTCTGTGATTCTATGGTTCTATGAAGGGCTCCTCCCTGAACTTGGAGAGGAGCTGTGGGAAGAGCTCCCACCACTTCAGACACTGGCATTTCTCCTCGGTTTGGCTCCAGCCTGCTTGGCTGCTGCCTAAGCCAAGTTGTCATCTCCTGGGCGATGGCCAAAGGGTCGCCGCAGGGTGTCAGACGGGGAACCCGCACAGACCTCCAGCCGCCCAGCACTGCTCAGAGCTTGTTCTTGGACGGGGACCAGCCAGGCGAGGGGGCGTTCCTGTCCCTGCTCTGAATTAGTGCACCCAGAGTGAATCAGTTTAATTAATGAATCCTCCCTAATGCCAGAATCCAAGGATCTTCCTAGTACACGGCATTAATTCTCTCTCTGTGACCTTTACGTCGCCAAGTCCAGGTTCCCCTCTTTGCCCTTTGCTGTTCCCTTGCTGATTTAATAGTAAATCTGATTTATCTGCAGGCTTTGTCGGGCGCTCAGGCAACTCGAAAGGATTTCGCAATCCCTCCCTGGGGCAGAGCCAAGGGGTGGGAAATCATTGCCCCAGGGGAAAAGGCAACTGATGTAGAATCCTCATCATTGTGTCGGTGCTTGATTTAGAATCATAGAATCATAGAACAACCAGGTTGGAAGAGACCCATCAGATCTTCTAGTCCAACCATTCCTATCAAACACTAAACCAAGTCCCTCAAGACCTCATCCACCCGTCCCTTAAACACCTCCAGGGAAGGGGAATCAACCACCTCCCTGGGCAGCCTATTCCAATGCCCAATGACCCTTTCTGTGAAAAACTTCCTCCTAATCTCCAGCCTAAATCTCCCCTGGTGGAGCTTGAGGCCATTCCCTCTTGTCCTGTCCCCTGTCCCTTGGGAGAAGAGCCCAGCTCTCTCCTATCTACAACCTCCTTTCAGGGAGTTGTAGAGAGTAATGAGGTCTCCTCTCAGCCTCCTCTTCTCTAGGCTAAACAACCCCAGCTCTCTCAGACGCTCCTCATAGGGCCTGTTCTCCAGTCCCTTCACCAGCTTTGTTGCTTTTCTCTGGACTCACTCCAGAGCCTCAACATCCTTCTTGTGCTGAGGAGCCCAGAACTGAACACAGGATTCAAGGAGCGGCCTCACCAGTGCTGAGTCCAGAGGGAGAATCACCTCCCTGGCCCTGCTGGTCACACTGTTTCTGATCCAAGCCAGGATGCCATTGGCCTTCTTGGCCACCTGGGCACACTGCTGGCTCATGTTCATGATTTCCACCCATAGCTCTGGGCTCCTCGCTGACCCCACCGATGCCTTCAAGGCTGGTGCTCAGCAAAGCACTTCAGGCTCTGCGCTTAAGGAAGAAGCGATGGGAGGAGAGGAAATGGCCTCAAGTTGTGCCAGGGGAGGTCTAGATTGGATATTGGGAAAGATTCCTGCAGCAAAAGCGTGTGCAGGGCAGTGATGGAATCCCCATCGCTGGAGATGTTCAAAAGCCGAGGGGACGAGGTGGATGGTTCATAGAATCATAGAATCACCAGGTTGGAAAAGACCCACCGGGATCATCGAGTCCAACCATTCCCATCAATCACTAACCCATGTCCCTCAGCACCTCGGTCACCCAGCTTAGTGTCACCCACAAACTTGCTCAGGGTTCACTCAATGCCTTCATCCAGGTCACTGATGAAGACATTGAACAGGGCTGGACTCAGCACTGAGCCCTGGGGACACAGCCCCTCTCCAGGTTGGAAGAGCACCTTGGGCATCACCTTCCCTGGAGGGGTTTAAGGGATGGGTAGACGAGGTCCTGAGGGACGTGGGTTAGTGATTGATGGGAATGGTTGGACTCCATGATCCGGTGGGTCTCTTCCAACCTGGTGATTCTATGATTCGATGGCAATGGGTTGTAGCCCCTCTGCAGACTGGAGGAGCACCTCAACCATCGTGACAATGGGTCACAGCCCCTCTCCAAGCCACAGGATCCCTTGGCCATCATGGCAAAGTGCTGCTTCTCCTGCAGACCCTCTCTGAGCCAAAGAAGACCCATTGTAGCAACAAGCTGGAGGAGACGCCATCAGGGAAGTTCTCACCAGGCAGATGCTGCGCTGGGTATTAAACCACGAGGGATATGAGCCACAGAGCATCCAAAGAGGTGAAGGTGAAGAAGGCTGTGCTCACACAGCAGTCCCTGCCTCGTGGGTGGCTGCGCCGCAGTCTGCCTTCTCCTGCCTATATTTTTTTTTTTCAAGAGTACCTTTTGTAAGAGCCAGAATAAAAGCATCTCTCTCGCTTCCCACTGCTGCAGCTGCCGTGGGAGTCACCGCAGTGGCTCCTTCGCCTGCTGCAGCTGTGTCAGCCTCACCTGCCTCTCCCTGCCCTGCTCTGTGGCGGCTCAGAGCCAAGGAGGGAGGCTGGGAGAGTGCAGCATCACACCCCTGGAGCATGATGACACATCATAGAACAACCAGGTTGGAAGGGACCCATCGCATCATCCAGTCCAACCATTCCTATCAAACACTAAACCAAGTCCCTCAAGACCTCATCCACCCGTCCCTTAAACACCTCCAGGGAAGGGGAATCAACCACCTCCCTGGGCAGCCTATTCCAATGCCCAATGACCCTCTGTGTGAAAAACTTCCTCCTAATCTCCAGCCTAAATCTCCCCTGGCAGAGCTTGAGGTCATTCCCTCTTGTCCTGTCCCCTGTCCCTTGGGAGAAGAGCCCAGCTCCCTCCTCTCTACAACCTCCTCTCAGGGAGTAGTAGAGAGTAATGAGATCTCCTCTCAGCCTCCTCTTCTCTAGGCTAAGCCCCCCCAGCTCTCTGAGCCGCTCCTCATAGGGCCTGTTCTCCAGCCCCTTCACCAGCTTCGTGGCTCTTCTCTGGACTCGCTCCAGAGCCTCAACATCCTTCTTGTGCTGAGGGGCCCACAACTGAACACAGGATTCAAGGAGCGGCCTCCCCAGTGCTGAGTCCAGAGGGAGAATCACCTCCCTGGCCCTGCTGGTCACACCATTTCTGATACAAGCCTGATCCTGTGATTCCACACACTGACTCAGCCCATTTCTTCTCTTCAAATGTGAGGAGCCTGGAGCACTCGACTCCTGCAAGGAGGCCAACGCCTCACTGAAGCTCTGCCTCGGGAGTGTGAAAGCAAAGCTGGTCCCTGGGGCGGAGGCGAGCAGGCACCAGTACGGATAATAACACAGCTCCGCTCCCTGGGCTGCCTTCAATTAAAAAAAAAAAACAAAAACCCACAGTCAGCTGATTGAGGAGAGTAACAAAACATCCCCTTTGCAATCAAGGCATCGGCTTTTATCTCTCTGGTAGGAACAGGCTGCCTTCAGGAGCGAGGAGGTGATATTTTAGAGCGTCTAATAAAGCCCTGGAAAATGAAACTCTGCGGAACAATAGCCAGGGTGGAGAATTGCTGCTTGAAGGGAAAAGTCGGACGGGGGAGCTGCGTTACAATTTTTTTTTTTCTCCCCTCTCGTTTCATTTCAGCGCATTTCATAAGAGGGAAGCAAAACCAAAGCAGACACCTGAAGCATCTCCAGCTGGCACGGGAGACTGAGCAAATGCTGCCATCGCGCGGGGAAGCCTTGGCTCAGCCCAGGGTTTCGAGGAGCCCCAGGGGTGCAGAATGAGCCCCAGCACCCCAGGATCCAAGGCGAGCAAAGGAAACCTCTCGAACCTCTGGCAAATCATAGAATCATGGACTGGGTTGGCTTGGAAGGGACCTCAAAGCCCATCCAGTCCCATCCTTGCTATGGACAGGGACACCTCCCACTGCATCAGGGGCTCCAAGCCCCATCCAACCTGCCCTTGAACCCCTCCAGGGATGGGGCAGCCACCTCTGCTCTGGGCAACCTGGACCAGGGCCTCCCAAACCTCACAGCAAAACATTTCTCCCCAAGATCTCATCTCAGTCTCCACTTTTCTAGCTCAAAACCATTCCTCTTCATCCTCTCCCTGCAATCCCTGATCCAGAGCCCCTCCCCGGCTTTCCTGGAGCCCCTTTGCATAATGGAAACTGCTCTAAGGTCTCCCCATAGCCTTCTCTCCTCCAGGCTGAACCCCAACGCTCTCAGCCTGTCCTCATACGGGAGGTTCTCCAGCCCTCGAATCATCTCCGTGATCTCCTCAGGACTCGCTGCAACAGCTCCATGTCCTTCCTTCTATGTTCCTTCCTTCTATGATTCTATGATTCCTACGCTGAGGAAATTCTGCAGGGATAGTGGAAGCACCAATGCATAAGCCAGTGATCAGCCGGCAGCAACTCATCTCCAGCACGAATCATCTCGGCTTTATGGGACTGCGGTGCCACTGGAGCTTCTGTCAGCACAAAGCAGATGCCGTGGCTGTGTTAACCCTGGGTCGTTGGCAGTGGCGGGTTCTCCCAGTCTCCCAACCTGTTCCTATGGAAACAGCTTGGGAGCGTGCCCAGTTCTCCATAAAGAAGGAGAACCGAGAATGAACTCGTATCAATCAAGAGGCTCTTTGTCGCATCAAGGGCGTTGCAATCAAAGAGGATCTATGGCCCCATAACGGTAGCTCGGGATCGTTGAATGGGCAGGGTATATATAGAATCATAGAATCATAGAAGAACCAGGTTGGAAGAGACCCATCGGATCAGCGAGTCCAACCATTCCTATCAAACACTAAACCATGTCCCTTAGCACCTCGTCCACCCGTGCCTCAGTCGTACCTGAACATGTTGGACTTTTTCACGGAAAGGGTCATTGGGCATTGGAATAGGCTGCCCAGGGAGGTGGTTGAGTCACCTTCCTGGAGGTGTTTAAGGCACAGGTAGACAAGGTCCTGAGGGACATGGTTTAGTGTTTGATAGGAATGGTTGGACTCGATGATCCCACAGTTCTCTTCCAACCTGGTGACTCTATGATTCTAAGACTTGATGATCCAGTGGGTCCTTTCTAACCTAGAGATTCTATGATTCTATGAGGTGGTGTAGGTGATGGAGCACTGGGCCAGACGGCCCCAGGAGGGTGTGGAGTCTCCTTCTCTGGAGGGATCCAACCCCACCTGGACATGACCCTGTGCAACCAGCTCAGGATGACCCTCCTTTAGCAGGAGGGTTGGATGGATGAGTTCCAAGAGTCCTTCTGAGCAAAACTGAGCCACTGGCAGTACCAGTGCAGCTCCCGCCTGGCATCCAGCACCGTTGCTGCCTCGGTGCTGGGCTCCCCTGCCAGATGGTAAATGACACACAACTATTTACACGCACGCGGCGAAGCAGCAGACGCGAACAATCTGCTCTCTGCCGGTAGTTTTCTAACTCACACAATTAGGAGGATGGATGGGAAAGTGAGGATCATGCTGGGACCGGAGGGTTTGGGACCTGAGAGAGCAACTTGTAGAGAGGAGGGAGCTGGGCTCTTCTGCCAAGGGACAGGGGACAGGACAAGAGGGAATGGCCTCAAGCTCCACCAGGGGAGATTTAGGCTAGAGATTAGGAGGAGGTTTTTCACACAGAGGGTCATTGGGCATTGGAATAGGCTGCCCAGGGAGGTGGTTGATTCCCCTTCCCTGGAGGTGTTTAAGACATGGGTGGATGAGGTCTTGAGGGACTTGGTTTAGTGTTAGGTAGGAATGGATGGACTAGAAGATCCGATGGGTTCCTTCCAACCTGGTTGTTCTAGGATTCTATGATTCTATAAACTTGTCGATCTTGGAAAGGACTGTGGGATCGGGGTGGGGTGTGACTCAAGCTCTGGCGTTCAAAAATCTGGATTAAAATCATAGAATAACCAGGTTGGGAGAGACCCACCAGATCAGCGAGTCCCATGGGAACTGGGGAACCCCACTGGGGAACAGGGGAGGATGGGGGGTGGCCACAAGGGATAAAGGAGATAGCAGAACTGCATCAGAGATGGAAGGGGGGACACAGAAGAGAGGAACGGTTGGACTTGATGATCCGATGGGTCTTTTCCAACCTGGTGATTCTGTGATTCTGTGAAGAGAGTGGGTAAGAAGAGCCTCAGGGTGGGAGTGAGGAGTAGGGGGGAGCCATGGGGGATGGAGGAAGGGAACATGGGGGGCTTGATTCAAAGGACGGAGTTTCCAAACCCCCTTGAGTTCTAGCAATCCTCACCAAAGTGGGAAACTAGGTGCGGCTGAGTAAGGATTCTGATATAATAACTCAATAAAAACTAGTTATAATTAAGCAGGTATTGTTTATTAGCAGCGCTGGATGTGGGGGGGAACCAGTCCTCCAAAACCAAGCATCCCAAGCAAGAAACTGTGTCTTTTATAGTACAGAGCTATGCATTTTTCATCGCCCCCACCTCCAAAAAAGGTCTTCTGAAGAATCATTAACATGTCTCAGAAAGGTCTTGTGAAGAGTCATTAACATATCTCATAACAGGACAGGACGGGAGGGAATGACCTCAAGCTCCACCAGGGGAGGGTCGGGATGGACATCAGGAGGAAGTTTTTCACAGAAAGGGTCATTGGTCAGTGTCAGAGGCTGCCCAGGGAGGGGGTTGCGTCCCCTTCCCTGGAGGTGTTTAAGGGATGGGTGGCCGAGGTCCTGAGGGACATGGGTTAGTGACTGATGGGAATGGTTGGACTCGATCCAGTGGGTCTCTTCCAACCTGGTGATTCTATGATTCTATGATTCTATATTTATATGCACAGACTATCCATTGGGTGGTCTGAGGACCCCCTCTTGAGGCCCAAAGATGAAGACCAGAAGAAAGGGGGGGCGCAGCCCAAATTTTGGGAAAAACAGCTCTTTTCCGCCAGTGTAGATTTCAGGCTTCCTTATCTTATCTTATCTTGCAGGATGCCTGGGATGCCCGTTCCTTTCACAGCTGGTCCACCTTTAGATAAACATCCTTCCAAACACGTATCACTATAGACAATTGTTATAGATCAAGACGCCAATTCAAGCATTTGCCATTCATCGGTCCCCTTGTAGGAAAGAAACCTTTTTTTTCAAGACACTGTTCTCTGGAGCGAGTGCAGAGAAGAGCAAGGAAGCTGGTGAGGGGCTGGAGAAGAAGAGGAGCGTCTGGGAGAGCTGGGGGGTTTCTCCTGGAGAAGAGGAGGCTGAGGGGAGAGCTCATTGCTCTCTGGGACTCCCTGAAAGGAGGTTGTGGAGAGGAGGGAGCTGGGCTCTTCTGACAAGGGACAGGATGAGAGGGAATGGCCTCAAGCTGCACCAGGGGAGGCTCAGGATGGACATCAGGATGAAATATTCCATGGAAAGGATCACTGGTCAGTGTCAGAGGCTGCCCAGGGAGGGTGTTGAGTCCCCTTCCCTGGAGGTGTTTAAGGGACAGGTGGCCAAGGTGCTGAGGGACATGGGTTAGTGATTGATGGGAATGGTTGGACTCGATGATCCGGTGGGTCTCTTCCAACCTGGTGATTCTATGATCACTATGAGACTAACTTAAAATTGGCCACTTAACAGGCTCAGGGAGGAAGGGGGAGCCTGGCTGGGTGGAGCAGTAGAATCATAGAACAACCAGGTTGGAAGGGACCCATCGGATCATCGAGTAAGGAGCACAGGAGGCAGTAGGGAGCATGTGGGTGCCAAGGAAGACGGTGGAGGGGGGCATGGGGGGCTCATGGATGAAATGAGAGGCTCTGTGGGGGAGGAGGGAGCAGGGGGGCACTTGGGGCAACGAGGGAACCCCAGACAGGGTGAGGGGGGCCAAGCACACAACAGACGCCACGTGCTGCCCTGACTAAACATGGCCGCCTCGCCTTGCCCCGAAGGCTTCCCCGCTTTGCCCTCAAGCAAGATGGCCGCCGCGCCTTTCCCCGCACTCTGCGGATGCCGGTTGGGGCTGGGGGTGCGCTGACGTCATCAAGCCGCGCCGGCCGTTGCCCCGTCGGCGGCAGCAGAGGGGTAAGGGGGGTGCGGGGGACGCGGCGGGGAGGGGGGACCCCGGCCTGGTCTACAGGCCTCGCCGTTCAGCCGGGCCCACCGGGCTTCCAGCAGCGCTTAAGGGCCTCGGGGGTGCCCGCCGAGGCCTTGTGGGCCGCGTGGGATGAGGCCGCGGGTCCTCGGCCGCCACTGGGCCGGGGGGGTCAACGGCGGAGCCGGGGAGCGGCCTGCCCCGCGCTGCGGTCACGCCTTTGTCTCGGTGCTGCTCTTACACGGAGTCCGAGCGGCTGGGAGAGGGCTCGGTGATCCCGGACTCGCCGTCCCGCACCCCCACCCCTTCCCCACATCCCATAGTGTGTCTCTCATCTCTTGCTGCATCCCCACCTAGCCCCCTCCCCCCCCGCCCCCTTATTCCCACATCGCTGCTTCTTGTCCCCCTTCCCACCAGTCCACATCCCTTCTCGCATCCCCCCTTCCTGCCATCCCGAGCCCCTTCCCCTCATCCCCCTTCCCCGCATCCCCTTTTCCCTCCTTCCCCCTTTTCCCTCCTTTTCCCTCCTTCCCCCTCCTCCCCCTTTCCCCTCATCCCTTCCCCACGTCCCCCTTCCCCTCATCCCCTTTCCCCTCATCCCTTTCCCCTCATCCCCTTTCCCTCATCCCTTTCCCCTCATCCCCTTTCCCTCATCCCCTTTCCCCTCGTTCCCCCCTTTCCCTTCGTTCCCCCCCTTTCCCCTCCTTCCCCCCCTTTGCCCTCCTTCCCCCTTTGCCCTCCTTCCCCCTTTGCCCTCCTTCCCCCTTTGCCCTCCTTCCCCCTTTTCCCTCCTTCCCCCTTTCCCCTCGTCCCCCCCTTTCGCCTCGTCCCCATCCCTTCCCCTCTCCCCCTTTCCCCCTCTCCCCCTTTCCCCCTCTCCCCCTTTCCCCCTCTCCCCCTTTCCCCCTCTCCCACTTTCCCCCTCTACCCCTTTCCCCCTCGTCCCCCCTTTCCCCCTCATTCCCCCCCTTTTCCCCCTCATTCCCCCCCCTTCCCCTCGTCCCCATCCCTTCCCCTCGTCCCCATCCCTTCCCCTCGTCCCCCCCTTCCCCTCGTCCCCCCCCTTCCCCTCGTCCCCCCCCTTCCCCTCGTCCCCCCCCTTCCCCTCGTCCCCCCCTTCCCCTCGTCCCCCCCTTCTCCCCTTCCCCCCCCTTTCCCCCTCGTCCCCCCCCTTTCCCCCTCGTCCCCCTCATTTCCCCCTCGTCCCCCTTCCTGCATCACCCCCCTATTCCCGGGCCCCTCAGTCTCTCCGGTGCCATCCCCAGTGCGGTTCTGGGGGTTCCAAATACCACACAGATTTTCCATTCAGGCACATTTTAACACAACAACCGTCCCGACAGCCCCTGTGCAAACCGGGAGAACTGCCCTGTGCCCCTCGGGATCCCGTCCCGGTGGCAGTTCAGGGCTGGGAATCACCACAGGTTCCCGGAGAAGGAGCTTCGCGCTTGGTTTGCTTTCCCGATCTGCCTGTGGCCACCGCTGGGAAGAAAGTGGGAGGCTTCGAGTGCTCACAGAGATCCTTTCCCACTGCGGGGCGGGAGCAGGAGCTGAAATCAGGGAAACGAAACTGAAAGGGAGCTCGCAGCCATCTTACTGGAGTGACCGGTTGCCCTCAGCCACCTCCTCCCCTCTCCTCTGCTCTGAGGATTCTTTGGTCTATTTGTTTCCTTTACAAAATAAGGGATTTGGGCGTATGGATGAGGCTGAGGTAAGAGCATTTATTAAAAATCCCTCCTCCTGCCTGGAGGTGGTTGATTCGCCTTCCCTGGAGGTGTTTAAGGGACCGGTGGACGAGGTGCTGAGGGACACGGGTTAGTGATTGGTGGGAGTGGTTGGACTCCATGATCCAGTGGGTCTCTTCCAACCTGGTTGTTCTATGATTCTGTGATTTGAGCCTGCGGTGGCTCAGGTGGCCAAGAAGGCCACCAGCATCTTGGCTTGGATCAGCCCTGGCGTGGCCAGCAGGGCCAGGGATGGGGTCATCCGTCTGTATTTGGTGCTGGTGAGGTCGCACCTCAAATCCTGAGGTCAGTTCTGGGCCCTTTACTCCAAGAAAAACCTCGAGGGGCTGGAGCATGGCTGGAGAAGGGAACAGAGCTGGGAAGGGGCTGGAGAAGGGAACGGAGCTGGGAAGGGGCTGGAGAACAGGGGTTGTGGGAGCAGTGAGGGACCTGAGGCTGCTTAGTCTGGAGAAGAGGAGGCTGAGGGGAGACCTCGTCGCTCTCTGCAGCTCCAGAAAGGAGGCTGGAGTGAGGTTGGTGCTGGGGCCTGAGGTGCTCTGTTTGTTACAGTTAAAATCTGTCATGGTAGAAGCATCCGGAGGCTGTTGATGAAGTCGATTAACAGAAAGGTCATTGAAGTTGGAGTAAAGGTGTGTTTGGGGACAATTCGGAGCCGTGTGAGGATAAGACTTGCATCGGAAAAACGATCGTTTAATGGAGATTGCTGCCTTAAAGAGGTCACCGGGCGGAAGCTGGTTTAAGGTTCATGGCTTTATCCACTTGGTGTCACTGCCAGCTGTGGCCAGAGGAGTGCAATGCATCCTCTGCTGCATTATTTATTGTGCTAACATGAGTTAGAAGCTTAAATTTGGCTCCTGGACCCAAGGGGGATCACGTGTGTTTGCGATAGCAGTGAAACTGGGGCTGCAGTCCCAACCAACTCCTCAACACGGGCTGCACACGGATGCAGTTTCTCTGCCTATTATCACCATTCTTCCCCATCAGTGCTGTGATGTTTTGCCTCTCGGGGTCACGAAACACTGAAAGGACATTTGGGGCTTCAGATGTTTTTTATGGCCACGAGGCTGTGGCTGCTCTGTCTGGTGTGACCGTGCGAGCAGCTTCACCTCTCCCCGTGTGGTTGAGAATCACAAAATCGTGGAATGGGTTGGGTTGGAAGGGACCTCAAAGCCCACCCAGTCCCACTAAGGACACCTCCCAGTGGATCAGGGGCTCCAAGCCTCATCCAACCTACCCTTGAACCCCTCCAGGGATGGAGCAACCCATTCCAGAGCCTCCCGACCCTCACCGCAAAATGTTTCTACCCAATATCTCATCTCAATCTCCACTTTTTCATCTCAAAACCATTCCCCTCATCCTCTCCCTGCCCTCCCTGATGCAGAGCCCCTCCCCAGCTTTCCTGGAGCCCCTTTCAGCACTGGAAAGTTGCTGCTTAAGGGAGGATTCACCTCTCCACGTGTGGCTTTACCTTCTGCCCCTGTTTTACTGAGGTGTGAGATTCCCTCGGGGCAGTAGAATCATAGAATAACCAGGTTGGAAGAGATCCACCGGATCACCGAGTCCAACTGAGCGAAGCTCCCTAGTGTTTCAAAAGCATCAGATTGAGCCTTGGGCAGAAGGCATCACGAAGACAAACCACCCCACACAGCAAGCTTAAAATTCCATCCCATGGGAGGCGAGTGTTGCTTTTACTGGAGCTGCTGAACTTCCCCACAATTCCTGGGCAGGTGCCGAGTTTGCTGTTTGTGTTTCCATGAATAATTTAACCTCAGTAGAAAGAGGCAGCGTCAGGAGATGATGAATCTTGATGAGCCCCAGTGACGGGGAAGCTGTTTAAACTGTGTCCCCTGCCCATCCTTGTGTCTTTATCAGGGACCTGGATGAAGGCATCAAGTGCTCCCTGAGCAAGTTTGCAGGTGACACTGAGCTGGGTGGAAGGTGGATATGCTGGAGGGTCGGGAGGCTCCAAAGGGATCTGACCAGGCTGGATCCATGGGTTGAGACCAACGGCAGGAGGGTTCACGAGGCCAAATGGCAGATCCTGCACTTGGGGCACAACAACCCTGAGCAGCTCCAGCCTAGGAGAAGTCTGGCTGGAAAGTGCCTGGAGGAGAAGGACGTGGGCGTGTTGGTTGAAGAGGAGGCAGCAGGGGCCAAGGTGGCCAAGAAGGCCAAGGGCAGCTTGGCTTGGATGAGACCTAGCATGGCCAGCAGGGCCAGGGAGGTTCTGCTCCCTCTGGGGAGACTGCTCCTCGAATCCTGGGGTCAGTTGTGGGCCCCTCCCCACAAGAAGGATGTTGAGGCTGTGGAGCAAGTGCAGAGAAGAGCAAGGAAGCTGGTGAAGGGGCTGGAGAAGAAGAGGAGCGTCTGAGAGAGCTGGGGTGGTTTCTCCTGGAGAAGAGGAGGCTGAGGGGAGAGCTCATTGCTCTCTGGGACTCCCTGAGAGGAGGTTGTGGAGAGGAGGGAGCTGGGCTCTTCTGCCAAGGGACAGGGGACAGGCCAAGAGGGAATGGCCTCAAGCTCCACCAGGGGAGGCTCAGGATGGACATCAGGAAGAAATATTCCACAGAAAGGGTGATTGGTCAGTGTCAGAGGCTGCCCAGGGAGGGGGTTGAGTCCCCTTCCCTGGAGGGGTTTAAGGTGTGGGTGAACGAGGTGCTGAGGGACATGGGTTAGCGATTGATGAGAATGGTTGGCCTCGATGATCCGGTCGGTCCTTTCCAACCTGGTGATTCTGTGACAGGTTCTGAATTCTGGTTTTTCCCTCCCGTCAGGCCTGCGGAGCGCAGAGCGAGTAGCATCTCCCCCAATGCTGGTGGGCACGTGGCCCGGCTCGCAGGCGTGTCCCAGCGCTGCGCTATGAACAGAGGCACCGCTCGAGGCTCGTATCTCACCCGCTCAAGACGTAACTACGCCGGTGCCCACCGAGGTTTTTATATCTGCCCTCCTACCCCGCGAGAAACTAATCCGGAAACTTTTTTACGCCAGCAGTTCTTACCAGAGCAGGACGGTGAAGTCCGTTTGCTTCAGGGACAGGGATCACACGACAGATTGCGTGTCAGAGGACAACCGGCCGCACCGGAGAGATGGCAGCCCAGCTACTGGGCGGGAGGGCTTAGGTCCTCCAGCAAGCGTCCGCGCGTGGAAACTTCTCTGCGTTATCATCCTCCTCAGCACCATCATCAGGAATCGTCCGAGAGAGACTCTGACGCCATCAGGCTGAATTTCCAGAGACTTTCTCTGGCCGGACAGGACTGTGAGCAAGAAATTCTGCGCATCTTCGAGCAGCTCGGGCAGGGGAAGACTTGCACGGTTCATGACCTTGCACGTAAACTTAAAACTAAAAAGAAAGAGGTCAACCGCGCTTTGTATAAACTCTTGCGAGAAGGCAAGTTGCACAAAGGTGAGGAGACGCCGCCGCTGTGGAGCGTCGCTGGCCCGAGCGCCGGGAGGGAGAGAAGCCCTGCTGAGCACAGCAGTGGTCGCAGAGACCCAGAAGAGGAAAGCAGAGGAGGAGAGAGGAGCGTGTTTGGCTTGGGAGACGCCGATCTCGTCATGGCCGAGACTAAGGAAAAAATCTGCAACTACTTGTTCAGCGTGGATGAAACGACGGCGCTCAACCTGGCCAAAAACATTGGGTTCTCGAGGGCCAAGGATGTTAACGCCTTCCTGAGCGCCCTGGAAAAGCTGGGAGACGTCCACAAGCAGAACACGAACCCCCCGCGATGGTCCCTGACCGAGCGGAAGCGCGAGCGGATGCAGATGCGGCTGAGAGCCAACACGGCGCCACAGGCCGATCCCACACCTGCAGCAGGTGTTCCACCTTCCGCTCTTCCTCCGTGTCCCCAAGAGGCGACTGTAGCTTCTCCGGCGGTGACGACGTCGGAAGAAGAAAGCGTGGAAAACGGGCAGGGGCCTTTGGGGCAAACGGAGCCGAGCGATGGCAGCGAAGCGGAAGCAGCCCCGGCGGAGGACGTTAAGCCTGAATTCTCCAGTCTGAGTAATTACGATAACTCCGAAAACAACGAGTGGGCCACGGATGACATCCCGGATAACCTCAACACCATCACCAAGCAGCCCCACGAGTCGGAAGCCATCATGAACGACCGGTGTTCCCCGAGTTACGCTGCCCAGTTCGAAGCTGCCGTCCCTTGTACGCCCGTCGAGAAGCTGATGGCCTGTCAGGAGAAGAACCCAGTGAGTGGCCTGACGGAGTATTCCCAGTTCATGTGCCAGCACTGCGAGTTTGAAATGCTGGAGATGAGTGGACCTTCTCACGAGCCACGGTAAGGGAATCCCCTGCCTTTCCTGAGCTATTTTTTTCCACTTAAAATCATCACAGAGCGGTTTGGGTTGGAAAGGACCTCAAAACCCATCCAGTTCCATCCACCTCCCACTGGACCAGGGGCTCCAAGCCCCATCCAACCTGCCCTTGAACCCCCTCCAGGAATGGAGCAACCTTTTCCCTGAGCTTCGTATATTCATGGAATATTTTGGGTTGGAAGGGACCTCAAAACCATGGGCAGGGACACCTCCCACTGCACCAGGGTCTCCAAGCCCCATCCAATCTGCCCTTGAACCCCTCCAGGGATGGAGCAACCTGGGCCAGGGCCTCTCCACCCTCACAGCAAAACATTTCTCCCCAAAATCTCATCTCTATCTCCCTCTTTCAGCTCAAAACCATTCCCCACGTCCTCTCCCTGCCCTCCCTGATCAAGATCCCCTCCCCAGCTTTCCTATGAGCCCCTTCAACGAACTTCACCCTCTCAGCTTTGTCCTGAAGCGCCTGCTCTTTAACATTTACTTCAATTCAGAAGGATTAGCCTCATTAATTCCTTGCAGCAGCTTAAAATTAAAACACAAGGCTGAAACTTAACCCTGCGTAGCCTGGTTCTAGCAACCCTGCGCCTCACGGGGTCCATCTCTTCAGCTCGATCCCATCTAATTTCATAGAATCACAGAATCACCAGGTTGGAAGAGACCCACCGGATCATCGAGTCCAACCGTTTAATCTCTCGGCTTTGGTTTTGATTATATAGAGGGAAATGTGTGGTTCTGAGCTACCTCTCAAAACGCTCTCACCCTGGAAGTGGCATAAAGGGAGGCCCGAGCCAAGGTGGTTGTGGGTGCAGGTCGCTTGGGTGATTCAAGGTGACCCTGCTCTGGGTTTTTTCGGCATAAAAAGAGCTCATAGCGTGACAACAGGAGCTGTGGGGTTGGTGCCCAAGAGCCCCTCTTTCCCGTGGCTGCTCCTGAGCCCCAGCGCGACAGCGAAAAAGCGCCATATGTGCCTCCCCGGAATATGTCAATAGAGCCGCTAGACGGGAAAATTGGCCTAATTTCTCCAGAAGGAGTCCCAGGCTTTGGTTTTCCAGCCCTGTCCCCCATCTCGGGGTGCGGCTTGACCCCTTCTCATCAGAAGGAGGTTTTCTCTCCGAGGAGAGAATCTGCGTTTGAGTTCACAGGGAGGAGAGAGGCAGAAGCTGCAAAGGCAGGAGGTTACCTCACCGAGACGGTGTGGGAGCTCTGGAGAGGCAGGGAACGTGCCGGAGGGAGGAAT
Organism: Coccyzus lansbergi; assembly: GCA_033558105.1. Lineage (NCBI taxonomy): Eukaryota > Metazoa > Chordata > Aves > Cuculiformes > Coccyzidae > Coccyzus > Coccyzus lansbergi. The sequence continues at coordinate 89,494 of JAUMJK010000929.1, forward strand.
GACCCCGCGTGACCAGGTGCAGATGGAACAGCGCAGGCAGCTTTTAAGCTTCCTTCCTCTCCGCGCAGGAGACATCACCAAAGTGCTCTTTGCCTGCATTTCTGATGCTTGTGGAACACGGCAATTCATCCCGTTCCTTTGGAACAAAGCCTGGAGCTGCTCCCCTGTCCCGGACAGCTCTGAAAATGCGATGAAACGAGGCTGAGACGCAGAGTTTTTGGTGGTTTTGTCTTCTGTCCAGGCCAATTCAGGTTCATAGAATCATAGAATCATAGAACAACCAGGTTGGAAGGGACCCATTGGATCATCAAGTCCAACCATTCCTATCAAAGGAAGAGGATCCCTCTCCCAGTCGGGAGCGAGCGGCTCCTCCTCACTTGAATTCCAAGACCTCCTCGCTCTGAAGAAGACAACACTTTTGCCTCTTGATTTACCTCTCGATTTACCTCTTTGCTTTTCTCTTTCCAAGGTTTAAGTTCCAGGCAGTGATTGACGGGCGCCGGTTCCCGGCAGCGGAAGCAGGGAGCAAAAAACTCGCCAAGCAGGAGGCAGCCGCCAATGCCATGAAGGTCCTGATGAGCGAAGTGGAGAATGGAAGACACGGTGGAGTTAAATGCGAAGAGCCGCTGCCCTCCGCCAGCTCCGAAGCGGAATTGGTGAGTCTCATCTCCTTTCCTTGAGAGGTCGGTTGGACGGCGTTGAGTCTGAAACTGGCTTCCTCCATGTTCTCGCTGTAGCCTTTCCCTCCGGAACCGGAGCCCTCGTCGGGGCCAGCTCCTCTCAGCCTGCTTCCCGGCAAGCACCCGATCAGCGTCTTAATGGAATACGGACAGAAATCAGGGAATGCCATTGAATTCCAGCTGCTCTCTCAGGAAGGCCCACCTCACGATCCCAGGTACGGCAGCTTCAAGGGATGGAAACCCTTCCCTTCACACCCTTCCTCCTCAGCACACTGCTCGCATTCCAGCACTCAGAGTGCTCCTCTTAGCTGAGGAGGCTGGACATGGCTCCTCCGAGATATCTCCTTGAATCCTGGGGTCAATTCTAGGCCCCTCAGCACTAGAAAGATGTTGAGGCTCTGGAGTGAATGCAGAGAAGAGCAAGGAAGCTGGTGAAGGCGCTGGAGAAGAGGAGCGTCTGAGAGAGCTGGGGGTGTTTATCCTGGAGAAGAGGAGGGAGCTGGGCTCTTCTGCCAAGGGACAGGCTGAGAGGGAATGGCCTCAAGCTCCAACAGGGCTGGACCTCAGGAAAAAATATTTAATGGAAAAATGTCATTGGTCAGTGTGAGAGGCTGCCCAGGGCTGGGGTTGAGTCCCCTTCCCTGGAGGTATTTAAGGCACAGGTGGATGAGGTGCTGAGGGACATGGGTTAGTGTTTGATAGGAATGGTTGGACTCAATGATCCGATGGGTCTCTTCCAACCTGGTTGTTCTATGATTCTATGATTCTGTGATCTGCCTCCAGGAAGAGACCAAACCCAATGCCCTTTCCCAGTGAAAGGAGATATTTATCCTGGAGCAGATCCCAGTCCTGTCCCCCACCTGGCGGTGCTCTCCGGGGAGCATTTGGGGCCATCACGGTCGATTTAAATCGTTCACCCACAGGGATTTAACTTGAACAGGGAGAAGGTGATAATAAACAGATGGAGAGACCTGTGTTTAATGCTTTTCGTATGTTGTAATGTCCTGTCAGGTTCAGCTACTGTGTGAAAATGGGTGACCAGATTTTCCCTGCTGTGGTACGAAACAGCAAGAAGGGAGCGAAGCAAATGGCAGCGGAAGTCGCCGTGAAGATTCTTTCTGGAGAGTCTGTGCCCCACGTCTTGCCTGAACAGGTACCAAGAGCTGCTTTATAAGATCCGAGTGGTTTGAATTTCATATCCCGATGGATTTCACTGCACAAGGTCACCACCCTGGCAGGTGGCAGAGGTTTGCTGAACGCTCTTGGCCTGCGGTAACGTCAGCTGCATGGTGTTTAACTTGTGAGGCCGCTCCTTGAATCCTGTGTTCAGTTGTGGGCCCCTCAGCACGAGAAGGATGTTGAGGCTCTGGAGCAAGTCCAGAGAAGAGCCACGAAGCTGGTGAAGGGGCTGGAGAACAGGCCTTATGAGGAGCATCTGAGAGAGCTGGGGGGGTTTATCCTGGAGAAGAGGAGGCTGAGAGGAGACCTCATTGCTCTCTGGGACTCCCTGAGAGGAGGTTGTGGAGAGGAGGGATCTAGGCTCTTCTGCCAAGTGACAGGGGACAGGACAAAAGGAAATGGCTTCAAGCTCCACCAGGGGAGATTTAGGCTGGAGATTAGGAAGAAGTTTTTCAGACAGAGGGTCATTGGGCATTGGAATAGGCTGCCCAGGGAGGTGGTTGATTCCCCTTCCCTGGAGGTGTTTAAGGCACAGGTAGATGAGGTGCTGAGGGACATGGGTTAGTGTTTGATAGGAATGGTTGGACTCGCTGATCCAATGGGTCTCTTCCAACCTGGTTGTTCTATGATTCTATGATTCTCTCTCCTGTCTGACTCCGCTCTAGCCTGTCATGAAGCCCCATGGTGACCCGTCCCCGCAGAGCTCTGCGCTGTGGGTCCCTGCTCCGGAGGAATGCAGAGCGGCAAAAGGAAAGGCTGTCGGGGACCTCATCAAATACCTTAACGTCAACCCTGTCAGCGGCCTGCTGGAATACGCCCGCTCCAATGGGTTTGCCGCCGAGTTCAAACTCATCGATCAGTCAGGACCTCCCCATGACCCCAAGTAAGGAGCTGGGTCTGTCCTGGAGGGAATTTTGCTCTGTTATCTTGGATAAAGGGCAGAGAACACAAAATCATAGAATGATGGTTTGGGTTGGAAGGGACCTCAAAACCCATCCAGTCCCACCTCCTGCCATGGGCAGGGACACCTCCCACTGCATCAGGGGCTCCAAACCCCATCCAACCTGCTCTTGAACCCCTCCAGGGATGGGGCAGCCACCTCTGTTCTGGGCCAGGGCCTCCTCACCCTCACAGCTAAACATTTTTCCCTCAGATCTCATCTCAATCTCCCCTCTTGCAGCTCAAAACCAATCTCCCTCATCCTCTCCCTGCCCTCCGTGACCCAGAGCCCCTCCCCAGCTTTCCTGGAACCCTTTTCAGCCCTGGAAGCTGCTCTAAGGTCTCCTCAGAGCCTTCCTTTCTCCAGGCTGAACAACCCCAACTCTCTCAGCCTTGGCCTCTGTTCTGATGCCGCTGGAGATGGCAACAGGCCAAGCTGCTGCCTCTGCCAAACCTTATTTCTGAGTGATGATGAACTCCCTGTGCTCCTCTCTTCACTGAGAGATTTGAAAACCCCAAACGAAATCCGTGGGTTTCTTGGTGTCTGGAAGTTCGCTGCTGTCGTTCCAGGTTTGTCTACCAGGCGAAGGTTGGAGGCCGCTGGTTCCCGGCAGTGACTGCCCACAGCAAAAAACAGGCCAAGCAGGAGGCAGCTGACGCAGCCCTGCGAGTCCTCATCGGGGAAACGGAGAAAATGGAGCGCATGGAAGGGACAAACATCACCGAGGTAAATCCTCTTCCTCTGAAACTCCATGGTTAGACTTGATGATGTGGTGGGTCTCTTCCAACCTGGTGATTCTATGATTCTATGAAACTGGGGCGGGTTTTGTAGCCCTGGGCCTGTAGGTCTGGGAGAGAAATACCTTCAAGATCAACTGCGAGGTCTTTATTCGCTGAAAGTGTCGATAAGGTGGTCTCCTGAAGTGGGTTAAATGTTTCCTCAGGGCACAGAGACGCTCTTCCCTCCTGCTGTCCTCTGCTTTAGGGCTAAATTATCATCAAATCATAGAATCATAGAATGATAAAACAACCAGGTGGGAAGGGATCCATCGGATCTTCTAGTCCAGCCATTCTTATCAAACACTAAACCAAGTCGCTCAAGACCTCATCCACCCGTCCCTTAAACACCTCCAGGGAAGGGGACTCAACCACGTCCCTGGGCAGCCTATTCCAATGCCCAATGACCCTTTCTGTGAAAAATTTCCTCCTAATCTCCAGCCTAAATCTCCCCTGGTGGAACTTGAGGCCATTCCCTCTAGTCCTGTCCCCTGGCACTTGGGAGAAGAGCCCAGCTCCCTCCTCTCCACAACCTCCGTTCAGGGAGTTGTAGAGAGTAATGAGGTCTCCTCTCAGCCTCCTCTTCTCCAGGATAAACAACCCCAGCTCTCTCAGCCGCTTCTCATAGGACCCGTTCTCCAGCCCCTTCACCAGCTTCGTGGCTCTTCTCTGGACTTGCTCCAGAGTCTCAACATCCTTCTTGTGCTGAGGGGCCCACAACTGAACACAGGATTCAAGGAGCAGCCTCACCAGTGCTGAGTCCAGAGGGAGAATCACCTCCCTGGCCCTGCTGGTCACACCATTTCTGATCCAAGCCAGGATGCCCTTGACCTTCTTGGCCACCTGGGCACACTGCTGACTCATGGTCAGTCGCTGTCGACCAACACCCCCAGGTCCCTCTCCTCCTGGCAGTTTTCCAGCCAGGCTTCTCCCAGTCTGTAGCTCTGCATAGGGTTGTTGTGCCCCAAGTGCAGGACCCGGCATTTGGCCGTGTTAAACCTCATCCCATTGGACTCAGCCCATGGATCCAGCCTGTTTAGGTCCCTTTGCAGAGCCTCCCGACCCTCCAGCAGATCCACACTTCCACACAGCTCAGTGTCATCTGCAAACTTGCTAAGGGAATGTTGATAAGGTGGTCTCCTGAAGTGGGTTAAATGTTTCCTCAGGGCACAGAGATGCTCTTCCCTCCTGCCAGCCTCTGCTTTAGGGCTAAATTATCATCAAATTTCCCCAGATTCCTCCTGTGGTGAGGCAGGAGCACACTCAGTTTTAATTCTAAGCATTTTCTTTTCCGCCTTCCGAATTCCTTCAGGCTGCCTGTCAGCTCAATCACCCCCGTGTCAGATCAGAGCGGAGCTCGGGCTCTGTCAGGCTGGCTGTCTCGAGCCTTGCGCTGCTTTCGATCGCGCTCCCAGTTTTTGTGATCTCCTCAAAGCCGCCTTCCAGGCTGCGCAGATGAGCACAGCAGCTGGGGCTCGAAAATAGCAAAAGCCATCAGGGAGGATTTGTCAGTCAGCAGTGCCGGAGGAGGCAAGGACCCGGCGGTGACCGCAGTGACTCTGCAGTTTCCTCACAGGCAGCCGGAGGAGGAATTTTTTTCCGAAACCCTTAACAGATTTTCCTGGCTGAGTCGCTGGGAACAGGCAGGAGAGGGTTTGTTCCGTTGTGGAGGGGTTTTCCCTGGCAGCCTCGAGAGATGCGGCACTTGCTGCCAGGAGGACAGCTTGTTGACAGCTCCCGATGACGTGCTCGGAGCAGAACTCGCAGCGTCAGGCAGAGTTTTCCCAGAAATACCGAAAAACTTAGAATCACGGAATCGTTAAGGTTTAAAAAGACCTCATGCTGTCCAGACTGTGTCCCGCAGCACCGTGGCCACATGGCTTTTGAACCTTTCCAGAGATGGAGACTCCACCACTGGCCTAGGCAGCCTCTGCCAGGGTTTCACTGCTCTGTCGGTAAAGAAATTGTTCCCAATATTCAATCTAAACCTCCCCTGGCACAGCTTGAGGCCATTCCCTCTCGTCCTGTCCCTTGGGAGAAGGGCCCAGCTCCCTCCTCTCCACAGCCTCCTCTCAGGGACTTGCAGAGAGCAATGAGCTCTTCCCTCAGCCTCCTCTTCTCCAGGATAAACCCCCCCAGCTCTCTCAGACACTCCTCTTCTTCTCCAGCCCCTTCACCATCTCCATTCCCCTCTCCAGACATTCTCCATCCCCTCAACATCCTTCTTGTGGGGAGGGGCCCACAACTGACCCCAGGATTCTAGGAGTGGTCTCCCCGAGCCAGGTCCAGAGGGAGAAGAACCTCCCTGACCCTACTGGCCACGCCAGGGCTGATCCAAGCCAAGCTGACCTTGGCCTTCTTGGCCACCTGGGCCCCTACTGGCTCCTCTTCAACCAACACCCCCAGGTCCTTCTCCTCCAGGCACTTTCCAACCAGACTCCCCCTAGTCTGGGGCTGCTCAGGGTTGTTGTGCCCCAAGTGCAGGATCCGCCATTTGGCCTCGTTAACCCTCCTGCCGTTGGTCTCAGCCCATGGATCCAGCCTGGTCAGGTCCCTTTGGAGCCTCCCGACCCTCCAGCAGATCCACACTTCCACCCGGCTTAGTGTCACCCTCAAACTTGCTCAGGGTGCATTGCTTGTGGCTCGTGTTTTCTCTGCTCCTGCCTCCTGCTCCGCTCGCTGTGCTTAGGCTCAGCTATTCCTTGCTCCGTTTTGTTCCATGATCTCGTGGTGACCCCTGTGTCGTGTCCCGGTTGCAGCTCCCCATCAGCGGCAGCACGCTCCACGACCAGGTGGCCATGCTGAGCCACCAGCGCTTCAACACCCTCACCGCTCGCATCCAGCACTGCCTGCTCGGAAGGAAAATCCTGGCTGCCATCATCATGCGGAAAGGAACCAAGGACCTGGGAGTGGTGGTCAGCCTCGGAACGGGTATGGACAGCTTCTTTCGGCATAAGCTGAGCTCTCTTTTACCTCTGGATTCCCTGTCGGTGCCAACTAGGGAAGGGCTGTGCCGGAAGCTTGTTCAGAGAGGGCAACTGGGGTTGTTTAGCCTGGAGAAGAGAAGGCTGAGAGGAGACCTCATTACTCTCTACAACTCCCTGAGAGGAGGTTGTGGAGAGGAGGGAGCTGGGCTCTTCTGCCAAGAGACAGGGGACAGGACAAGAGGGAATGGCCTCAAGCTCCGCCAGGGGAGATTTAGGCTGGAGATTAGGAAGAAGTTTTTCAGACAGAGGGTCATTGGGCATTGGAATAGGCTGCCCAGGGAGGTGGTTGATTCCCCTTCCCTCGAGGTGTTTAAGGCACAGGTGGATGAGGTCTTGAGGGACTTGGTTTAGTGTTAGATAGGAATGGTTGGACTAGAAGATCCGCTGGGTCCCTTCCAACCTGGTTGTTCTATGATTCTATGATTCCCAGGGCTCACGTGGTGTCACGAGTGATCTGGTTTTAGACAGAGAACAAAGCAAAGGTGCCTGCAGCTGTATTGCTCTTAATCTTTGCTTGCATTGCTCCATGCTGCTCTGTGCATCGGAGCGTGGATTCCTCACCTCGTCCAGCACAAGATCCCTCAGCTGCTCTCGGCCGTGTGGGCCGGAGCTGCTGCGTTCCCACCCGGAAGGGTCCCTGCCCCTGGGCCTGTGCAGCGGAAGCCTCTGCTGTCCATGAAGCAGCGCCTGCTCCTTGTCCCTTTATTTTCCGAACTGCTTGGATCAGGAGAATGATTTTGTAGTCGAGATGCTGCGCTGCTCACGAGCCCAAAGAAGTAAAATTTGAAGTGAAACAATCGTAGCATCCTGGGTTGGGTTGTGAAGGAGCTCAAAGCCCATCCAGTGCCACCCCTGCCCCAAGCAGGGACACCTCCCACTGCATCAGGGGCTCCAAGCCCCATCCAGCCTGCCCTTGAACCCCTCCAGGGATGGGATCTGAGGGATCAGGTTGATGTTAAGTGAGAATCATGGAACTATGAGATGATTTGGGTTGGAAGGGACCTCAAAGCCCATCCAGTGCCACCCCTGCCCCAAGCAGGGACACCTCCCACTGTATGAGGGGCTCCAAGCGCCATCCAACCTGCCCTTGAACCCCTCCAGGGATGGAGCAACCTGGGCCAGGGCCTCCCCACCCTCACAGGAGAACATTTCTCCCCAAGATCTCATCTCAATCTCCCCTCTTGCAGCTGAAAACCATTCCCCCTCCTCCTCTCCCTGCCCTCCCTGATGCAGAGCCCCTCCCCAGCTCTCCTGGAGCCCCTTTAAGATGAAACCCTCCCCCTCTCTCTGTGTTGGCTTTGACACTTGCCTTTTTATTTATTCGTTTCAGGTAATCGTTGCGTGAAAGGCGAAGAGTTGAGCTTGAAGGGGGAGACGGTGAACGACTGTCACGCAGAAATCATTTCTCGGAGAGGCTTTGTGAGGTGAGGCAAGGGGAAAACGTGAAGGAGAAGGAGAGGCCCTGAGCCATTTCGGAGGAACGTGGCGAGTTCCTTGCTGTGCTGAGAGAGGCTCTGAGCCTCTCACGCTGCTGTTTACCCCTGTGGTGTTAAATAGAGGGAAGTTTCTTGCTGATAAGAAAGAGCCGCGCCTGAATAGTGCCCAAATTAGTATCAGCCTGGAAATTCGCCAAGAGCCCAAGGGCCACGGCTCTGATGTCCTTAAAATAAAGCTCCCTGCAGAGGCTGCTCATCTGGCACGCAAAGCGCTGCTCAGGCTGAGCACAACTCGGAGTTGGGGTGCTGGGGAGTCACAGTTCCCTTCCTGGTCTTCCTGGCTCTGCAAAGGGACCTAGACAGGCTGGAGCACTGGGCAGTGTCCAATGGGATGAGGTTTAACACGGCCAAATGCCAAGTCCTGCACTTGGGGCACAACAACCCTATGCAGAGCTACAGACTGGGAGAAGTCTGGCTGGAAAACTGCCAGGAGGAGAGGGACCTGGGGGTGTTGGTCGACTGCGACTGACCATGAGCCAGCAGTGTGCCCAGGTGGCCAAGAAGGCCAAGGGCATCCTGGCTTGGATCAGAAATGATGTGACCAGCAGGGCCAGGGAGGTGATTCTCCCTCTGGACTCAGCACTGGTGAGGCCGCTCCTTGAATCCTGTGTTCAGTTGTGGGCCCCTCAGCACAAGAAGGATGTTGAGGCTCTGGAGTGAGTCCAGAGAAGAGCAAGGAAGCTGGTGAAGGGGCTGGAGAACAGAACCTATGAGGAGCGTCTGAGAGAGCTGGAGGGGTTTCTTCTGGAGAAGAGGAGACTGAGGGGAGAGCTCATTGCTCTCTGCAACTCCCTGAGCGGAGGTTGTGGAGAGGAGTGAGCTGGGCTCTTCTCCCAAGTGCCAGGGGACAGGACAAGAGGGAATGGCCTCAAGCTCCACCAGGGCTGGACCTCAGGAAAAAAATATTTAATGGAAAAATGTCATTGGTCAGTGTGAGAGGCTGCCCAGGGAGGGGGTTGAGTGCCCTTCCCTGGAGGGGTTTAAGGTGTGTGTGGCCGAGGTGCTGAGGTACATGGGTTAGTGATTGATGGGAATGGTTGGACTCAATGATCCAGTGGGTCTCTTCTAACTTGGTTGTTCTGTGATTCTATAATTCTCTAGTTCAGCTGTAATTCTAACAGCCGTAGCTGCTGGGCAGAGCCAGTCAGATAGGAGAGCCCCGAGCTCCATCTCTCCTTGTAGAATAATTCCCTGCGCAGGCTCTGGGAAGCTGCAGTTTAACTGCAGTGCTGGAGACCTCAAGGTTTTCGCTTGTGCCCAGACAGAAGCAGCACTAAAAGACGCAGTCGTTGTAAACAAATCGTGGGTTTGTGCTGACAACACCGCTTGTGTTCGGCTGCCCAGGGGCTGCTTTGCTCTTACTGCAAACTTGGTGCTGACTAAAGGTGCTGGGGGGGGGAACAACCTTGAATTCGTCTTCACCCTGGGCTCAGAGGCATGTGAGCAGCAGCCAGACGAGCTCCTTTCTCTCTGCTGCCACTGCTTCCCTCTGCTCCAATCCTCATTTTCTGCTGCATGCTAGGAAATCATAGAATCACCAGGTTGGAAGAGACCCACCGGATCATCGAGTCCAACCATTCCTATCAATCACTAACCCATGTCCCTCAGCACCTCGGCCACCCGTCCCTTAAAAATCTCCTGTATTCGGTGCCTTTTCTGAGCAATAAACGCTATTTATTGCCTTCCCGGTGTTCTCAGCCTCAGCTCCCGGTCTTGGCTCTCCAAGAACCAGGAGCGGGTGACTCGGTGCGGCCAAGCGTGAGGCCCTGCCTGTCCCTGGCAGTGCTTGGGTTGGTTCTGAGGAGCAAACCAGCCTTTTCATAGAATCATAGAACAGCCAGGTTAGAAGAGGCCCATCGGATCATCGAGTCCAACCATAATAATAATTTTCATAAAATCATAGAACAACCAGGTTGGAAGGGACCCATCGGATCTTCTAGTCCAACCATTCCTATCAAACACTAAACAAAGTCCCTCAGGACCTCATCTACCTGTGCCTTAAACACCTCCAGGGAAGGGGAATCAACCATCTCCCTGGGCAGCCTATTCCAATGCCCAATGACCCTCTGTGTGAAAAACTTCCTCCTAATCTCCAGCCTAAATCTCCCCTGGTGGAGCTTGAGGCCATTCCCTCTTGTCCTGTCCCCTGTCCCTTGGGAGAAGAGCCCAGCTCCCTCCTCTCTACAACCTCCCTTCAGGTCATTGTAGAGAGTAATGAGGTCTCCTCTCAGCCTCCTCTTCTCCAGGATAAACCCCCCCAGCTCTCTCAGCCGCTCCTCATAGGGCCTGTTCTCCAGCCCCTTCACCAGCCTCGTCGCTCTTCTCTGGACTTGCTCCAGAGCCTCAATTTTGATGCATAACCATAATTTTGATGCAACGTTCTCAGGTTTCTCTACAGCGAACTGATGAAGTACGACCCGTCTAATCCTTCCTCTGCAGAAGAGAGCATTTTCGAGCCAGCCTGGGGAAAGAGGCTCAAAATAAAGAGCAACGTCACCTTCCACCTCTACATCAGGTTTGTTTTGGGGGGTGAGCGGTGGCACCATCGCAGCTCTGACCACTTCCCGTGAGGCTGTACTGACCTGGGGAGCGTTTTGTTTTCTAGCACAGCACCGTGCGGAGACGGAGCTCTCTTCGATAAGTCCTGCAGCGACCAGGCGAGCGTGGTGGGGCCAACCCAGCACCAGCCTCTCTTCGAGAACCCCAAACAAGGCAAACTGCGCACCAAGGTGGAGAACGGTGAGTGCCCTCACTCCAGAAAGGAGCTCCAGTCCTCTCCTCTGAACCTTTCTGAAGCTCCAGACTTTCTGTACCTCATCTTATGTGGTGCTGGTGTGTTGTTTGAAGCATTAGGGAGCCCCAAGGAGTTGGGTGGAAGGGTTGGGGGCATTCAGAAGAGCCCCTTCTCCTTCCTCTCAAGAGACAGGACAAGAGGGAATGGCCTCAAGCTCCACCAGGGGAGATTTAGGCTGGAGATTAGGAGGAAGTTTTTCACACAGAGGGTCATTGGGCATTGGAACAGGCTCCCCAGGGAGGTGGTTGATTCACCTTCCCTGGAGGTGTTTAAGGTAGATGAGGTCCTGAGGGACATGGGTTAGTGTTCGATAGGAATGGTTGGACTTGATGATCCGATGGGTCTCTTCCGACCTGGTTGCTCTATGATTCTATGATTCCCCTTCTCTGTTGGATCCCACACAGCTAAAGTTGTCTTTAAAGCTCATGTCTCTCTGCCCTCTCCTTCCAGTGCTGTTCTGTGCTTCAGCCACATGTCTCCTGAGGGACATGGTTTAGTGTTCGATAGGAGTGATTGGACTCGATGATCCGATGGGTCTCTTCCAACCTGGTTGTTCTATGATTCTATGAAAATGTCTTGTGCTGAGTTCCCGTCATCCTGAGATACCAAAATATTCCCAGAACCTGGTGCCAGGCTGACTCCAGAAGAGACTACGCTTAGAAGTTGCTGATGAGGTTTTGATTTATGCAATACCTGACTTGTAATAGAAAAGCTTTCCTCTCTTTTCATGCAGGAGAAGGCACCATTCCCGTGGAGTCGAGTGACATTGTGCCCACGTGGGATGGGATCCAGCACGGGGAGCGGTTGCGAACCATGTCCTGCAGCGACAAAATCCTACGCTGGAACGTGCTTGGCTTGCAGGGGGCGTTGCTGTCACACTTCATAGAACCAGTTTATCTCAACTCTGTGACACTAGGTACGAGAGCCTGGCTGGGCCAGGAGGGAACCGGGCCCAGTGACAAGAAACAGCCCTCACTGAGGGATGGAACTTGGGGCACAACAACCCTGAGCAGCTCCAGACTAGGAGAAGTCTGGCTGGAAAGTGTCTGGAGGAGAAGGACCTGGGGGGGTTGGTTGAAGAGGAGGCAGCAGGGGCCCAGGTGGCCAAGAAGGCCAAGGGCAGCTTGGCTTGGATGAGAGCCAGCGTGGCCAGCAGGGCCAGGGAGGTTCTTCTCCTTCTGGATTCAGCCCTGGGGAGACTGAACCTTGAATCCTGGGGTCAGTTGTGGGCCCCTCCCCACAAGAAGGATGTTGAGGCTGTGGAGCGAGTGCAGAGAAGAGCAAGGAAGCTGGTGAAGGGGCTGGAGAAGAAGAGGAGCATCTGAGAGAGCTGGGGGGGTTTCTCCTGGAGAAGAGGAGGCTGAGGGGAGAGCTCATTGCTCTCTCCAGCTACCCAAAAGGAGCCCCTGATGCGGTGGGAGGTGTCCCTGCCCATGACAGGGGTGGCACTGGATGGGCTTTGAGTTTCCTTCCTGCCCAACCCATTCCAGGATTGTATGGTCCATAGTGGAGTTGCTGTGGCTAATCCAGCTTCCTGGAGCTGTGGGAAGCGCTGTGGATCTCCGGGCTGGGCCTGTCCTTCACCTTCCCAACGCCTCTACCTCTCTCTCCACAGGTTACTTGTACAGCCAGGGGCATCTAACACGCGCAATCTGCTGCCGCTTGGCGAGAGATGGGAACGCGCTGCAGGGAAAGCTCCAGGCTCCTTATCACATCAACCATCCTGAGGTAACTGCAGCCTTGGTGCCTCTTCATCTTCCCATTCCCTCTTGCACCCTTGGGTTCAGGCCTTGCTCCTTCATAGAATCATAGAACAACCAGGTTGGAAGAGACACATCGGATCATCGAGTCCAACCATTCCTATCAAACACTAAACAAAGTCCCTCAGGACCTCATCTACCTGTGCCTTAAACACCTCCAGGGAAGAGGAATCAACCACCTCCCTGGGCAGCCTATTCCAATGCCCAATGACCCTCTGTGTGAAAAACTTCCTCCTAATCTCTAGCCTGACCCTCCCCTGGTGGAGCTTGAGGCCGTTCCCTCTCGTCCTGTCCCCTGTCCCTTGGGAGAAGAGCCCAGCTCCCTCCTCTCTACAACCTCCTCTCAGGTAGTTGTAGAGAGTAGAGAGGAGACCTCATTACTCTCTACAACTACCTGAAAGGAGGTTGTGGACCTCTCCACTCTCTACAACTACCTAAAAGGAGATTGTGGAGAGGAGGGAGCTGGGCTCTTCTCCCAAGTGACAGGGGACAGGATTATCCTTGGGAATCATCCCCAGGATGGGGAGGTTGGTGGCCAGAAGCCTCTTCCCACATCATCTGAGGTTACTGGAGGTGGCTTAGTGTGGGGAAAAAGGAGACCAAGTCATTCCTGTAGCCTTCGGCTTGGTCTTTGCTACCCTTGGGAGTCAGGGGGAGCCGGACCCCAGCCCAGAGAGGGTTGAATCGTAGAGATTGAATCATAGAATCACCAGGTTGGAAGAGACCCACCCGATCATCGAGCTACGAAGCTCCTGCTTGCGCGGCAGGACCCGCGTGAAACCCTCTCGCCTCTCGCTCAGGTGGGACGAGTCAGCGTGTACGACTCTGCCAGGCAGACGGGCAAGACCAAGGAGTCTTCGGTTAACTGGTGTCTTGCTGACGAAAGCGAAGTGGAAGTCTTGGATGGCACAAAGGGGAAAGTCGACGGGTAAGAAGAGCCTTTCCTGACGCTGCTTTTCCACTTGGGAAGAGGGGAGGGCAGCTCTGAAGGGACTCTAAATACCCTGTTCCAGAACCTTCTCTATGGGAAGGGCTGGAGAGAGGAGTTTCCAACTGATGCAAGTGAAGTAAAACTAAATATTGCAAAGCCTTGACCCTAAATCAGAGCTCCTCTGAGCCGAGAGGTCTCGCAGCTCTCCCATAGTGGATTTTCAGAGAATCATAGAATCAAAGAACAACCAGGTTGGAAGAGACCCACTGGATCACCAAGTCCAACCGTAAATCATAGAATCACCAGGTTGGAAGAGACCCATTGGATCATCGAGTCCAACCATAGATTACACAGTATTCTTAAAAGGAAGTGAAACACCCATGAGTTTCATTAGACTAGATTTTCTTAAAAAAAAAATAAATAAATAAATAAATTGCTCTTCCAAGCGCTGTGTCCTTCACTTTGGCCTTTGTCTTCCTCCTCAGCCCGAAGCTGGAGGTGTCTCGTGTGTCGAAGAGGAGAATGTTCGCCCTCTTCCAGCAGCTTCGTGCCAAGAGCGGCCGCAAGGACCTGCAGCACCTGGCGGTGTACTCGGAGGCCAAGGAAGCCGCCGCCGAGTATCGAGAGGCCAAGCAGCGCTTCTTCGGGGCCCTGGAAGCGCTGGGCTACGGCAGCTGGATCCGCAAGCCCCAAGAGGAGGAGAATTTCTCCTTCTCTCTGGCACCGTGAGGTGCCCCCTGGGTGTGGGGTGAGTGCAGAGGCCGCCTGGGTGGGCACCAGTATCCTCTCACCAATCACCTCTCACAATCATGAGCTGGAACTTGGGGTATACATGAGTTTTCCAGGAGCTGGAATCTGGGGCATACAAGAGTTTACCGGGAGCTGGAATCTGGGGCACACAAGACTTTTCCATATTGGTCTGGCTGCCTTTTCTCTGCTATTGTCACTCAGAGACCTGTCCCTTCCTCTTTTTAAGTCGTGCATGGAAATTGTCTTTTTTTAAGCTCGGGCAGGCTCAGTCCCATTTGCTTTTATGGTTTTGTCTCCTCTTTTTTTTTTGTTTTTTATAAGAAGGCACAAGAAACCAGAGGGATTCTCACACTGCGAGTTCCAAACATTTGGACTTGGCAATTCCCATCCCTCTGGGGAGGTTTTGAGGCGAATTTTCTCTTTTTGAGGAAGAAAAACAGAGGTGGTTCGATGTGTCTCTCTCATCGGGGACTGGAGTACGGGACTGATCCCTGCAGGACACCAGCAGCACCAATAAAACATTCCGCGTTCGTAATAAAGACGGATTCCTGTAGTATTGGCTGGGTAGGTGACGCTGCGGGGGAGAGAAGGGCCTTGGGGGGATTGGAATCATCGAATCATAGAATCACCAGGTTGCAAGAGGCACATCGGATCATGGAGTCCAACCATTCCCATCAATCACTAACCCACGTCCCTCAGCACCTCAGCCACCCACACCTTAAACCCCTTCAGGGAAGGGGACTCAACCCCCTCCCTGGGCAGTTCCAGTGCCCGATGACCCATTCTATGAAAATTTTTTTCCTAATATTCAGCCTAAACCTCTCCTGGTGGAGCTTGAGGCCATTCCCTCTCGTCCTGTCCCCTGTCACTTGGCAGAAGAGGCCATAATGAGTTGAGTCTCTTAGAATCATAGAATGATTGAGGTTGGAAAAGCCCTGGAAACCGCATCCAGTTCAACTCTCAGCCCAACCACCATGTGACAACCAAACCACGTCCTGAAGTGCCACATTTCTACCTTTCTTGAACCCCTCCAGGGGTGGGGACTCCACTTCTTGGCCACCTGGGTCCCTGCTGGCTCCTCTTCAACCAACACCCCCAGGTCCTTCTCCTCCAGGCACTTTCCAGCCAGACTTCTCCTAGTCTGGAGCTGCTCAGGGTTGTTGTGCCCTAAGTGCAGGATCCGCCATTTGGCCTCGTTAACCCTCCTGCTGTTGGTCTCAGCCCATGGATCCAGCCTGGTCAGATCTCTTTGGAGTCTCCCGACCCTCCAGCAGATCCAGCTTCCACCCAGCTCAGTGTCACCCTCAAACTTGCTGAGGGAGCACTCGATGCCTTCATAGAATCATAGAACTACCAGGTTGGAAGAGACCCATCGCGTCATCGAGTCCAACCATTCCTATCAAACACTAAACCATGTCCCTCAGCACCTCATCTACCTGTCCCTTAAACACCTCCAGGGAAGGGGAATCAACCACCTCCCTGGGCAGCCTATTCCAATGCCCAATGACCCTTTCTGTGAAAAACTTCCTCCTAATCTCCAGCCTAAATCTCCCCTGGTGGAGCTTGAGGCCATTCCCTCTTGTCCTGTCCCCTGTCCCTTGGCAGAAGAGCCCAGCTCCCTCCTCTCTACAACCTCCTCTCAGGGAGTTGTAGAGAGTAATGAGGTCTCCTCTCAGCCTCCTCTTCTCCAGAAGAAACCCCCCCAGCTCTCTCAGACGCTCCTCATAGGTTCTGTTCTCCAGCCCCTTCACCAGCTTCCTTGCTCTTCTCTGGACTTGCTCCAGAGCCTCAACATCCTTCTTGTGCTGAGGGGCCCACAACTGAACACTGGATTCAAGTCGGAGCAGTGCGGGGGTTTCTCTGGCTGGGCAAAGGGCTGGGATTTAAATTCATTCCTAGCGTGCGACTTCGCCTGGCGCCGGGTGCCACCGGCCGCTCCAGCGCTGCAGATTAGTGGTATTTATAGCAAACGCTCCATTCCGCTTTTTTTTTTCCCAGTGAGGCCAATTCCTGCTTGCGAAGGGAGCGTGGGAAGCTGCGCCGGACTGGGCCAGGACCACGCTTGGGAACTGGGCTGCTCCTGTTTGGAGTTGGGTTGGGTTTGTGTTTTCCTTCTCCTGCCTCTCGGCTCCGGAGTGTGGAGTTGAGCAGGATTGGAGTGAGCACGGAGCAGCCCTGGTGCTCGCTGCCTCCAGGTAGGACCTAAAAATAGTGTCCTCCTGCCTGGGCCGTGTGCTCGCCTGGAGCAGCAGGAGCAGAGCAGCTCCACCGCCCTCCCTCGGCAACTGGGATTTTCCTCTCCCAAAGCGTCTTTCAGTTTCAGCCTCTGATGGTGGTTGTGGACTCCGGGAATCGGTTGAGTGGGAAGGGACCTCAAAGCCCACCCAGTTCCATCCACCTCCCACTGGATCAGGGGCTCCGAGCCCCATCCAACCTGCCCTTGAACCCCTCCAGGGATGGGATCTGGGGGTTCTGGTTGATGTCAAGTGAGAATCATGGAGCTATGAGATGGTTTGGGTTGGAAAGGCGATCAAAGCCCATCCAGTGCCACCTCTGCCAGGGGCAAGACACCTCCCAGTGCATCAGGGGCTCCAAGCCCCATCCAACCTGCCCTTGAACCCCTCCAGGGATGGAGCAGCCTGGACTAGGGCCTCCTCACCCTCACAGCAAAACATTTCTCCCCAAGATCTCATCTCAATCTCCCCTCTTGCAGCTCAAAACCATTCCCCTCATCCCATCCCTGATCCAGAGCTTCTCCCCAGCTTTCCTGGAGCCCCTTTCAGCACTAGAAGCTGCTCTGAGGTCTCTCCAGATTCTTCCTTTTTTTTTTTTTTCCAGGCCGAACAACCCCAACTCTTTTAACCTCTCCTTGCAGCAGAGATGCTCCATCCCTTGGATCATCTCCACACCCTCCGGACTCGCTCCTGATGAACCAGAATCCCCCCGTTCCCCGATGCCTCCTGCTCCCTCCTGCCCACGTGGGATGAAACGAAGGTAAAACCAACCCAGCACCATCCTGTGTGAGTGTTTATTGGGTTGTGGTTCCACCTGGAGCCCAGCACCTGCCTCTCCGACCCCCGTCCGGGCGGTGAGAGTCGGGAGCGGAGCCCTCACTGTCCCTGGGGCCAGCGGGGAGGGGGTCCGGGCGCTATTTGGAGGTGGGGGTGCCCTGGCCCAGCTGGAGCAGGGAGTTGGTGGCGTAGTTCTGGAAGAGGGGCTGGAGGAACATGCCGACGGTGCCGAAGACGCAGACGAAGACGAAGATCCACAAGAAGAGGCGGTCGATGACCATGGCCACGTACTTCCAGTCCTCGCTCACCTGCAGAGCCAGCACATCAGAGAACCGCGGGACGGGTTGGGTGGGAAGGGACCTCAAAGCCATCCAGTGCCACCCCTGCCCCGAGCAGGGACACCTCCCACTGCGTCAGGGGCTCCAAGCCCCATCCAACCTGCCCTTGAACCCCTCCAGGGATGGGATCAGGGGGATCAGGTTGATGTCAAGTGAGAATCACGGAACTATGAGATGGTTTGAGGTGTAAGGGACCTCAGACCCATCCAGTGCCAACCCTGCCATGGGCAGGGACACCTCCCACTGTGTCAGGGGCTCCAAGCCCCATCCAACCTGCCCTTGGACACCTCCAGGGATGGGATCTGGGGGTTCTGGTTGATGTCAAGTGAAAATCACGGAATTATGAGACGGTTTGGCTGGGAAGGGGCCTCAAACCCATCCAATTCCATCTCCTGCCATGGGCAGGGACACCTCCCACTGTGTCAGGGGCTCCAAGCCCCATCCAACCTGCCCTTGAACCCCTCCAGGGATGGAGCAACCTGGGCCAGGCCCTCCCCACCCTCCTTGTGAGGAATTTCCTCCTAACATCCAATCTAAATCTTCCCCTCTCCAATCTGAAGCCGTTCCCCTTCGATGCAAGGTCAGGATGAGCTCCAAGCTCCACTGAACCCCAAATCCTCTCCCTCAGCGCCACAGCCGTGGGGCCTCCAAGCCAGGTGTGAATCCCCTGGGCTGGCGGCCCCCGCGCTGCTGAGCCCCGAAAACTCATCACCTCAGGGAGCCCCGAGAACTCATCACCTCGGGGAGCCCCGAGGAGCCCTGGCGGAAGACGCAGCGAGGGGTCGGGGCCCCCAGAGGCTCCGGATCCAGAGTGGCTGCGTCAGGTAGGGGGGAGTTGGGGGTGGGGGGGCAGGGGTTGCAGGGGGACCCAGGAGGGGACCCTGGGTGCACCCCACAGCCTGCACCCCATAGTTCTATGTGCACCCCACAGCCCTGCACCCCAAATCCTGTACATGCACCCCACAGCCCTGCACTCCACAGCTCTGTACTCCATAGCTCTGTGTGCACCCCAAACCCCTTACACACACCCCACAGCCCTGCACCCCATAACTCTATGTGTACCCCACAGCCCTGCACCCCATAGCTCTGCGTGCACCCCACTGATCTGCACCCCACAGCCCTGCACCCCAAATCCCCTACAGGCACCCCACAGCCCTGCACTCCACAGCTCTGTACTCCGTAGCTCTGTGTGCACCCCAAACCCCCCACACACACACCCCACAGCCCTGCACCCCAAACCCCCTCCATGCACCCCATAGCCCTGCACCCCCTAGCTCCATATGCACCCCATAGCTCTATGTGCACCCCATTGATCTGCACCCCAAATCCCTTACATGCACTTCACTGATCTGCACCCCACACGTCTGCACCCAAATCCCCTCCGCGCACCCCACAGCCCTGCACCCCACAGCCCTGCACCCCAAATCCCCTCCGCGCACCCCACAGCCCTGCACCCCACAGCCCTGTACCCCATAGCACTATGTGCACCCCAAAGCCCCTACATGCATCCCATAGCTCTATGGGGACCCCACAACCCTGCACCCCACAGTCCTGCACTCCAAACCCCCTACATGCACCCCACAGCTCTGCACCCCATAGCTCTATGTGTACCCCACAACTCTGCACCCCAAACCCCCTACCTGCACCCCAAACTCCCTACATACACCCCACAGCTCAGCACCCCAAACCCCCTCCATGCACCCCACAGCCTGCACCCTGCGGCTCAGCACCCCAAAACCCCTCCATGCACCCTGCGACTCAACACCCTGCAGCTCAGCACCCCAAACCCCCTCCATACACCCCACAGCTCTGCATCCCATAGCTCTATGTGCACCCCATAGCTCTGCACCCCAAACCCCCTCCATGCACCTCACAGCCTTCACCCTGCAGCTCAGCACCCCAAACCCCCTCCAGGCACCCCATAGCTCTGCACTACACAGCTCTATATGCACTCCAAATCCCCTCCATGCACCCCAAGGCCTGCACCCCGCAGCTCAGCACCCCAAACCCCCTCCATGCACCCCACACCTGGGCACCCCAAATCCCCTCCATGCACCCTGCAGCCCTGCACCCCATAGCTCTATGTGCACCCCACAGCTCCATATGCATTCCAAATCCCCTCCATGCACCCCGCAGCCTGCACCCTTCAGCTCAGCACCCCAAACCCCCTCCATGGACCCCGCATCTCAGCACCTCAAACCCCCTCCATGCACCAAGCAGCCCTGCACCCCGTAGCTCTGCACCCCAAACCCTCTCCATGCACCCCACAGCTTGGCACCCCAAATCCCCTCCATGCACCCCACAGCCCTGCACCCCATAGCTCTGCACCCCACATCTCCATATGCACTCCAAACCCCCTCCATGCACCCCACAGCCTGCACCCCATAACTCTGCACCCCATAGCCCTATGTGCACCCCACAGCTCTATATGCACTCTAAACCCCCTCCATGCACCCTGCAGCTCAGCACCCCATAACTCAGCACCCCATAGCTCTATGTGCATCCCACAGCTCCATATGCACTCCAAACCCCCTCCATGCACCCCACAGCCTGCACCCCATAGCTCTGCACCCCAAACCCCCTCTATGCACCCCACAGCCCTGCACCCCACAGCTCTATGTGCACCCCACAGCTCCATATACACTCCAAATCCCCTCCATGCACCCCACAGCCCTGCACCCCATAGCTCTATGTGCACCCCACAGGCCTGCACCCCAAACCCCCTCCATGCACCCCACAGCCCTGCATCCCATAGCTCTGCACCCCATAGCTCTATGTGCACCCCATAGCTCTATGGGCACCCCATAGCTCCATATGCAGTTTAAATCCCCTCCATGCACCCCCACAGCCCTGTACCCCATAGCTCAGCACCCCAAACCCTCTCTATGTACCCTGCAGCCCTGCAACCCATAGCTCTGCACCCCAAACACCCTCCATACATCCCAAAGCCCTGCACCCCATAGCTCTGCACCCCAAACCCCCTCCATGCACCTCACAGCCTTCGCCCCACAGCTCAGCATCCCAAACCCTCTCCATGCACCTTGCAGCCCTGCACCCCATAACTCTGCACCACATAGCTCTATGTGCACCCCACAGCTCTATATGCACTCCAAATCCCCTCCATGCACCCCATAGCCCTGCACCCCATAACTCTGCACCCCATAGCCCTATGTGCACCCCACAGCTCCATATGCACTCCAAATCCCTTCCATGCACCCCACAGCCTTCACCCTGCAGCTCAGCACCCCAAACACCCTCTATGCACCCCACAGCCCTGCACCCATCGCTCTATGTGCACCCCACAGCTCCATATGCACTCCAAATCCCCTCCATGCACCCCACAACTGGGCACCCCAAATCCCCTCCATGCACCCCACAGCCCTGCATCCCATAGCTCTATGGGCACCCCATAGCTCCATATGCACTTTAAATCCCCTCCATGCACCCCCACAGCCCTGTACCCCATAGCTCAGCACCCTAAGCCCTCTCTATGCACCCTGCAGCCCTGCAACCCATAGCTCTGCACCCCAAACACCCTCCATACATCCCAAAGCCCTGCACCCCATAGCTCTGCACCCCAAACCCCCTCCATGCACCTCACAGCCTTCACCCTGCAGCTCAGCATCCAAACCCCCTCCATGCACCCCACAGCTGGACACCCCAAACCCCCTCCATGCACCCCACAGCCTGCACCCTGCAGCTCAGCACCCCAAACCCCCTCTATGCACCCCACAGCCCTGCACCCCATAGATCTATGTGCACCCCACAGCTCCATATGCACTCCAAACCCCCTCCATGCACCTCACAGCCTGCACCCTGCAGCTCAGCACCCCAAACCTCTCTGTGCACCCCACAGCCTTCACCCTGCACCTCAGCACCCAAACCCCCTCCACGCACCCCGCAGCCCTGCACCCCATAGCTCTATGTGCACCCCACAGCTCCATATGCACTCCAAATCCCTTCCATGCACCCCACCTCCCTGCACCCCATAGCTCTGCACCCCAAACTCCCTCCATGCACCCCACAGCTGGGCACCCCAAATCCCCTCCATGCATCCCATAGCTCTGCATCCCATAGCTCTGCACCCCATAGCTCTATGTGCACCCCACAGCTCCATATGCACTCCAAATCCCCTCCATGCACCCCACAGCCCTGCACCCCAAACCCCCTCCATGCACCTCACAGCCTTCACCCCACAGCTCAGCATCCCAAACCCTCTCCATGCACCCCACAGCCCTGCACCCCATAGCTCTGCACCCCATAGCCCTATGTGCACCCCACAGCTCTATATGCACTCCAAATCCCCTCCATGCACCCCACAGCCCTACACCCCATAACTCTGCACCCCATAGCCCTATGTGCACCCCACAGCTTTATATGCACTCCAAACCCCCTCCATGCACCCTGCAGCTCAGCACCCCAAACCCCCTCCATGCACCCCAAACCCCCTCCATGCACCCCAGGGCCCCGGTTCCTCGTGCCTCGCGCCCCGACTCACGCTCTGGTCGTCGTCCTCGCTGCGCATGTGGTCGGCGATGAAGCGCACGCCGTCCACGGCCTCGTCCAGGCCGCAGGCGCACGATGCCGTCGGGGGGCCCTGCGCCTGCCGCTCCCGGTACCCGTTGAGCCCCTCGGCTTTGGTGGCGCCGGGGTTGGCGTAGCAGGCGCAGGCCCCGGCGCCCGCCCGGAGGAAGAGGGTGGCGGCGGCGTTGGCGCGCTCCTGCGTGTGCCGGCGCTGGCGTAGGCGCTGGCGGGCGCAGTTCTGCTGCGGCTGCTTCATGAAGAGCAGGGCCGGCAGCTTGCGGAGGAAGAGGGAGCGGACCCAGGGGGGCATGGTGTGCGTGGTGGGCGAGCGGTGGTGGACGTTGAGGACGCAGACGCTGGTGACGATGGAGAAGGTCACCAGCACCATGGTGAACATGAGGTACTTGCCCACCAGCGGCACGTCCAGCGAGGTGGGCGGCACGATCTTGGAGATGAGCAGCAGGAAGACGGTGAGGGCCAGCAGGACGGAGATGCACAGGGTCATCTTCTCGCCGCAGTCGGACGGCAGGTAGAAGACCAGGATGGCCAAGGAGGTGATGAGGATGCAAGGGATGATGAGGTTGATGGTGTAGAAGAGCGGCTTGCGGCGGATGATGAAGTCGTAGGTGATGTCCACGTAGGTGGAGTCTTGCGGGTTCTCGTTGCGCCGGCCCGGCAGGGCCACGATGTCCCACTCGCCGCTGGGCGTGAAGTCGTCCAGGCTGGCCACCTCGCTCTTCAGCACCAGGTCGATCTCGGTGTGGTCGTAGGTCCAGGAGCGGAACTTCATGGTGCAGTTCTGCTGGTCGAAGGGGAAGTGCTTGACCTCGATCTTGCAGGCGCTCTTGTAGATGGCGGGAGGCAGCCAGAAGATGCTGCCGTCGTAGGAGATGACCGCGTTGGAGTAGAAGGACACCTCGTACATCCCATCGGCACTGGGGTGGAGGGATGGCCCGTCAGCTCCGGCCAACGGCACCGCCCCAAGCCCTGGATCCAGTTCGGGGGCCATGAGGGGTCCCAGGATGGAGTGGACATAGGTGGGGATCCCAGTTCATGGAGTATGAGGGGTTCCAGGATGGAGTGGACATGAGTAGAGATCCCAATTCATGGAGTATGAGGGGTCCCAGGATGGAGTGGACATGGGTGGGGATCCCAGTTCAAGGAGTATGAGGGGTCTCAGGATGGAGTGGACATAGGTGGGGATCCCAGTTCATGGAGTATGAGGGGTCTCAGGATGGAGTGGACATGAGTGGGGATCCCAGTTCATGGAGTATGAGGGGTTCCAGGATGGAGTGGACATGAGTAGAGATCCCAATTCATGGAGTATGAGGGGTCTCAGGATGGAGTGGACATGGGTAGAGGTCCCAATTCATGGAGTATGAGGGGTCCCGGGATGGAGTGGACATGAGTGGGGATCCCAGTTCATGGAGTATGAGGGGTCTCAGGATGGAGTGGACATGGGTAGAGGTCCCAGTTCATGGAGTATGAGGGGTCCTGGGATGGAGTGGACATGGGTGGGGATCCCAGTTCATGGAGTATGAGGGGTTCCAGGATGGAGTGGACATGGGTGGGCTTGGGGAGGGGGGAGAGGGGGGCATGGGGCCTCCCCCCCTGCACCAAACCCACCACCTACTTGTTGTAGAGCACGACGTCGGGGAGCCAGATGTGCTTGGAGGGCAGACGGACCTTCTTCATGTTGTCAAAGTCCTCTGGCCGCCAGGTGAGGCGGTAATCCTCCCACTCCTGGGGGGGCAGGATCAGTGCAGGGTGGGGAGCACACCCAGGGCAGGGTGGACATGGGTGAGGGTCCCAAAAGGTCATAGAGAGAGTCCTGAGGTGGGTAGAGGGCCCACACGGAAGGTCTATGGGGTGTCCTATGCAAGGGTGGACATGGTTGGGGGGTCCCAGGATGGAGTGGACATGAGTGGAGATCCCACTCAGGGGGTATGAGGGTCCCAGGATGGAGTGGACATGGGTGAGGGTCCCAAAGGGCCATAAGAGAGAGTCCTGAGGTGGGTGGAGGTAGCACGTGGAGGGTCTATGGGGTGTCCTGAGTGAGGGGGGACATGGGTGGGAGACTTGGGAGGCAAAGAGGGTCCCACAGAAGGTGTAAAGGGGTTCAGAATGGAGTGGACGTGGGTGGAGATCCTACTCAGGGGGTATGAGGGTCCCAGGATGGAATGGACATGGGTGAGGGTCCCAGTTCATGGGATATGTGGGGTCCTAGGATGGAGTGGACATGGGTAGGGGTCCCATTTCGGGGCCCATGAGGGGTCCGAGGGTGGAGTGGACATGAGTGGAGGTCCCAGTTCAGGGGTCATGAGGGGTCCCCAGGATGGAGTGGACATAGGCAGGGGTCCCAGTTCATAGGATATGGGGGGTCCCAGGATGGAGTGGACATGGCGGGAGGTCC
Source organism: Coccyzus lansbergi (assembly GCA_033558105.1). NCBI lineage: Eukaryota > Metazoa > Chordata > Aves > Cuculiformes > Coccyzidae > Coccyzus > Coccyzus lansbergi. The sequence goes on from JAUMJK010000929.1 coordinate 114,073, forward strand.
CAGTTGAGGGTCCATGAGGGGTCCCAGGATGGAATGGACATGAGTGAAGATCCCACTCAGGGGGTATGAGAGTCCCAGGATGGAGTGGACATGGGGGGAAGTCTCAGTTCAGGGGTCATAAGGGGTCCCTGGATGGAGTGGACATGGGTGGGGGTCCCAGTTCAGGGGGCATGAGGGGTCCCCAGGGTGGAGTGGACATGAGTGGAGATCCCAGTTCAGGGGCCATGAGGGGTCCCCAAGATGGAGTGGACATGAGTGGGGATCCCACTCAGGGGGTATGAGGGTCCCAGGATGAAGTGGATGTGGGTGAGGGTCCCAGTTCAGGGGATATGAGGGGTCCTGGGATGGAGTGGACATGGGTGGGGGTCCCAGTTCATGGGATATGTGGGGTCCCAGGATGGAGTGGACGTAGGTGGGGTCCCAGTTCAGGGTCCATGTGGGGTCCCAGGATGGAATGGACACTTTTGGGGGGTCCCAGGGCAGGGTGGACATGGAGCAGGGGGGATTCCTGGGTGAGGGCAGATGCTCCATGGCTGGGGAGGTAGCCGAGGATCCCACCTGGGTCAACCAGACGTTGGTGGTCATGATCTGCTCCCTCTCGTGCTGTGGAGAGAACGGGGCGGGTGACTCAGGGTGCCTGGTGGGTGGGTCCAGGACCACCCTCCACACGGCAAAAAAGTGGGGAGGGCAGCAGCAGAGCCCAGGCCAACTCACCACACTGATGAGCTGGGCCAGGGACACCATGAGCTGCACGGTGACGCGCTGGGAGCCGTTGGTGGCCGGCCGGATCAGCTTGTTGTAGCGCGCGGGGTCAAGGAGGTACTCGATCAGCCGCTCCTCCGTGTCCGTGGCCACGATCCCTGGGGGACACCGGGGGGGGGGGGGGTTGCTGAGCCCCACAGCCAAGGGGAGGGACCCCCTGGATGGGGTGATGGGATGATGGGGGACAGGGTGATAGAGGGGGTTGAGAGGAAATGGGGGGTGGGAGGTGATGGGTGGGGTTGAGAAGGTGATGGAGGGAGGGAGGGGATGATGGGGGAACAAGGTGATGGAGAGGTTGAGGAGCAAATGGGGTGTTAGAGGTGACGGGTGGGGTGATGGGTTGAGGAGGTGATGGGGTGATGGGTTGAGGAGGTGATGGAGAGAGTGAGGGGGGGTGATGGGATGATGGGGGAACAAGGTGATGGAGAGGTTGGGGAGCAAATGGGGTGTTAGAGGTGATGGGTGGGGTGATGGGTTGAGGAGGTGATGGGGTGATGGGTTGAGGAGGTAATGGAGAGAGTGATGAGGGTGATGGGGTGATGGGGGGACAGGGTGATAGAGGGGTTTGAGAGGAAATGGGGTGTGGGAGGTGATGGATGGGGTGATGGGTTGAGGAGGTGAAGGATGGAGTTAGGGGAGTGATGGAGGTATTAATGGGGGGGCAAAGGTATGAGGTGATGGAGGTGATGGGGTGAGGGGTTGAGGAGGTGATGGGTGAGTTGATGGGTTGAGGAGGTGATGGATCATAGAACAACCAGGTTGGAAGAGACCCATCGGATCATCGAGTCCAAATGGGTGGAGTGAGGGGGGTGATGGGATGATGGGGGGAGGTTTGAGGAGGTAACGGAGGGTTGGGGGTGATGGGTGGGGTGATGGGTTGAGGAGGTGATGGGGTTGATGTTTGGAGGAGGTGATGGAGGGAGTGAGGAAGGTGATGGAGGTGCTAATGGGGGTGATAGAGGTGATGGGGTGATGGGTTGAGGAGGTGATGGGGTTGATGTTGATGGGGGGTGATGGAGACAATGGTGTGATGGGGGTGAGAAGGTGGAGAGAGGGGGACAAGGGCAGAGGGGAATGGAGGGATTGAGGAGGGGAGGTGACAATGGGGTGAGGGGTGGGTTGAGACGGCGACGAAAGGGGTGAAGGGCATGGGGTGATGGGATGATGGAGGTGATGGTGGTGATGGAGACGCTGCAGTGAGGTTGATGGGGGTGGGAGGGGGATGGCGAGGGGGGCAGGGGCCACCGGGGGCTGGGACCCCCGGGAAGGAGCGGCAGCTCCTTCCCGGGGGTCCCAGCCCCCGGTGGCCCCTGGCGGGCACCGGGCAGGCCCTGCAGACCCAGCCGGTTGCGGTGGGGGTGGAGCACCGGGAACACCGGGATGACCCAGAGATCCCCCCCTCCTCCCCACCCCCCCCACCCCCCTCTCCGGTACTTACGTCGGAGAGCAGCGAGGAGGCAGAGGACGCGGAGCAGCGCCATGGGGCCGGGACCGGGGCCGGTGCTGATGCCGGGACCGGCGCCTGGTGCTGTTCCCGGGGCCGGTACCGGCGCCTGGTGCTGTTGCCGGGGCCGGTACCGAAGGCTGCCCCTGAGACTCGGTGCAGATACCGGTCGCTGTCCACGGTGCTGAAGGCGCTGTCCGCGGTGCTGAAGCCGGCGGCGGCCCGGGCGGGGCGGCCCCGGGCGGGGGCGGTACCGGGGCCCCCCCCCCCCCACCACTCCCGACGCCCTCCGCCTGGCTCCCTCCTGCAGGAACCCACCGAGGCGCCGGGCAGTGGGGGACCCACCCCCCCGCACCCCTATGTGCCCCCCCCCCCCCAAACCCGCACCACCCCTCCCGGTCACCGGCGGTCACGTCCCCCTCCCTGCCGGGGGCGGAAAGCCACGCCCCTTCGCTTAAGCCACGCCCCCTATCTGAAGCCACGCCCACTCGCGCTCGCCCCCGAACCTCCCGGCGCTGCTCTCCGTCTCCCACCACGTGACCCCGTCGGGTGGTTTGGCCACACCCCCTCCCCCCGCTGGCCCCTCCCCTTCCCCGCCCCGCCCCTCCTCACCACGCGACACCCCCGCAGTTGCGGTCCCGCCCCTTCTCGCTGACCACGCCTTTTTTTCAGATGGCCCCGCCCCTCCCACAGGCTCTTCTCTCTTGGAATCATAGAATCATAGAACAACCAGGTTGGAAGGGACCCATCGGATCTTCTAGTCCAACCATTCCTATCAAAATCTTCCTCTCAAGTCCCTTCCATTCGCCCTCGCCCCATCCCTCCCGGGGCTGCTCTTCCTCCCCTCCCCATTACGTGCCCCTACCTGGTGGTTTGGCCACGCCCCCTTTTCCTGGCCCAGCCCCTCCCCTGCAGTTGAGGCCCCGCCCCTTCCCTCTGCCCACGCCCCTTCCTACCTGACCACGCTCGTCTCCCCTTTGCCCCCTATGGCCCCGCCCCCTTTTCTTGGGCCACGCCCCCTCCGCAAACGGTATAACCATCCTGCTGTGGCCCCGCCCCCTTTCCCTGGGCCACGCCGCAGCGCTATAACCGTCCTGCTGTTGGCCACGCCCCCTTCAGTGGCCACGCCTCCGCCCGCGCTCTCCCCTCGCGCCATCCCTTCCGGCGGTTGGTCTCGCCCCTTCCGTTAACGGCGGGAGGGGTGACTTCCGGCGAGCGGCGCCGTCGCGCCGCCATCTTGTGCGGGCGGCGGGGGCTGCGGCGGCGGCGGCGGCGGCTCGGGGTCCCTCCATGGGAAGATGCAGCGGGCGGGGCCGGAGGAGGCGGCGGGGGCGCAGGCGGCGGCGGGTGATGGCGGCGGCGGCGGCGGGGGGGGGGGTTGGTCCCGGGGGCGCCGGGCGGCTGCTGAAGCGGGAGCTGCGGCTGCTCGAGTCCATCTTCCACCGCGGCCACGAGCGGTTCCGCATCGGCAGCGCCTGCCCCGACGAGATCACCTGCGAGTTCGTGCCGGGGCCCGGCGCCAGGGCCGGCGCCTCCGGGGCGCGGGGGACGCCGCCGGGGCCCGTCCGCATCCACTGCAACATCACGGTGAGAGCCGGGGCGGGGGGCACCGGGAACACGGGCCTTGAGGGGAACCGGCACCCCCGGCATTCCTCCGAGTTACCGGCCTGGGGAAGCTGAGGGGCATCCCTGGGCCTTAGGGGCAACCGGCACCCCCAGTGCTGGGAGGAGGGAGTGGGAGAGGAGAAACCATGATAGAATCATAGAACAACCAGGTTGGGAGAGACCCATTGGATCATCGAGTCCAACCATTCCTATCTAACACTAAACCAAGTCCCTCAGCACCTCATCTACCTGTGCCTTAAACACCTCCAGGGAAGGGGAGTCAACCACCTCCCTGGGCAGCCTATTCCAATGCCCAATGACCCTCTGTGTGAAAAACTTCCTCCTAATGTCCAGTCTAAATCTCCCCTGGTGGAGCTTGAGGCCATTCCCTCTCATCCTGTCCCTTGGGAGAAGAGCCCAACTCCCTCCTCTCCACAACCTCCTTTCAGGTAGTTGTAGAGAGTGATGAGGTCTCCTCTCAGCCTCCTCTTCTCCAGGATAAACCCCCCCAGCTCTCTCAGCCGCTCCTCATAGGGCCTGTTCTCCAGCCCCTTCACCAGTTTCGTTGCTCTTCTCTGGACTCACTCCAGAGCCTCAACATCCTTCTTGTGCTGAGGGGCCCACAACTGAACACAGGATTCAAGGAGCGGCCTCACCAGTGCTGAGTCCAGAGGGAGAATCACCTCCCTGGCCCTGCTGGTCACACCATTTCTGCTCCAAGCCAGGATGCCCTTGGCCTTCTTGGCTACCTGGGATCCTCAGGGACACCAGCTCTGGGCAGGGGGGAACAAGCCCCTCTCTGCACCTACCGCTCTGGGACCAGTGCTGAAACCTCCTTTACCTCTTGGCCTGTTTGAAGGGGTGCAGAGAGCTCCTGCCTCCCGGCTTGATTTGGGGTGTTGGGACTGAGCTCCTCACCCTCCCGACCCGTTTTGGGGGCACCAGGACCTCCTCCCGTCCTGGCTCAGCCTCATCCCAAGGTCCTGGGGGAGGTTGGGGGTCCTGGAGGCATCGGGAGCTCCTCCTGTCCTGACTGAGCCTCATCCCAAGGTTCTGGGGGAGGTTGGAGCTCCTCCTGTCCCGACTCAGCCTCATCCCACGATTTGGGGCAGATTGGGGGTCCTGGAAGCCCTGGGAGCTCCTCCTGTCCTGACTCAGCCTCATCCCAAGGTTCTGGGAGAGGTTGGGGGTCCTGGAGGCACCCGGAGCTCCTCCCGTCCTGGCTCAGCCTCATCCCAAGGTTCTAGGAGAGGTTGGGGGTCCTGGAGGCACTGGGAGCTCCTCCCATCCTGCCTCAGCCTCATCCCAAGGTTCTGGGAGAGGTTGGGGGTCCTGGAGGTTGTGGGGTGGGGTGGAAGAGGGGGATCTCCACAGCACTGGGCTCTTCACCTTCATTGTTCATCCTCATCTGAGGTTTCAGGGGATCCCAGTTTGGAATGGGCTGAAGATCCCATCCCACCACGGAGCTGCAAAGCTTCCCAGTACAGGATTTCCCAGAGTTCTGACTCCAGCACACTTCTGGGGACTTTCTGTGCATGAGAGGATCCTTGAGTCGTGGGCACTGGGTGGTTCTTCTCCTCGTCTGGAGCTGGGGAGATGGTGCGGAGAGCCCTTGGCTTCCAACCCCAGAAGACCTAGAGACCACAGGAAGAGCCAAACATCTTCCTTCTATGGTTGGACTCCATGATCCGATGGGTCTCTTCCAGCCTGGTTGTTCTATGATTCTTTGGATCCCACTCAGGCCTGGGGGCGAGTGGCAGGGGGCTGAGCACCATCCAGGCCGAGGAGGCAGTTGCAGCAGTCCCCGGAGCTCGGAGGGATCCGTTTGCAGCTCCTTTCCCCGTTGGCTTCAAGCGTGGGACGGAGGCGTTTGGAGCAGCTCAGACACCACCTTCTGTTTCTCTCCAGGAGTCTTATCCGGCTGTTCCCCCAATTTGGTCCGTGGAGTCGGATGATCCCAACCTGGCAGCTATCCTGGAGAGGCTGGCGGAAGTCCGGAAGGGAAACACACTGGTGAGAAGGCACTTGCCTTGCGGAGCAGGGTGGGTGGCGAGTGGCTGAGGGCTCCAGGAGGCTAAATATCCCTGCTGCCCATCTCTGCCATCTCTGCAAGGGGGTATCTACCCTTGGAATGGTGCAGAAAGTTGGGATGAGGAGCTCTGACATCTTTAGAGGTGTGATTTCCTCCTCCATGACCTGCTCGGAGCGGGAAGGAGTGGCTGCTGGGTCTTCACTCCCTCATCTGTGAGGGAAGGTGCGGGATGGGAATGGTTGGACTCGATGATCCGCTGGGTCTCTTCCAACCTCATTGTTCTATGATTCTGTGGCACTTGGCGTCTGTCTCTCCGTGTTGCCTCATGCCTGTCTGCTCTCCCGACAGCTCCTGCAGCACCTGAAGAGAATAATCTCTGACCTGTGCAAACTCTACAACCTCCCGCAACACCCGGATGTCGAAATGCTGGATCAGCCTCTGCCAGCAGAACAGGTGGGTGTGCTGAGAGGAGGCTCTTAAATCTGTAAAACAAATTCCCTGCAGTTTGCTTACGGATTTCCAGGACTGAAACTGTCTCCAGGAGGCTCTTGATCAGGGAGTGTTGGGAAAGGATGAAGAGGAATGGTTTTCAGCTGCAAAAGGGGAGATTGAGATGAGATCTTAGGCAGAAATGTTCTGTGAGGGTTGGGGAGCACAGGTTGCCCAGGGAAGTGGTGGCTGCCCCATGCCTGGAGGGGTTCAAGGCTTTGAGGTCCCTTCCAGACCAAACCATTCTGTAATTCCTTATCCCTGGAGGAGGAATGTGATGGGTTTGGCGTCGATCCTGCTGTGGGATGGATCCTTGGGCGATGCCAGTTGGCTTTGCTGTTTATCTACTCCGGTTTAGCTTCCTTCTTGCCTTCCCTCTGCTTTTAACGTGGCTCTGCTTGTCAATCCCTGCATAAAAATTAGAATCATAGAATCATAGAACAACCAGGTTGGAAGAGACCCATCGGATCTTCTAGTCCAGCCATTCCTATCAAACACTAAACCAAGTCCCTCAAGACCTCATCCACCTGTGCCTTAAACACCTCGAGGGAAGGGGAATCAACCACCTCCCTGGGCAGCCTATTCCAATGCCCAATGACACCTTTCTGTGAAAACTGCTTTAGAAGCCTCTGGGAAGGCAGGAGGGTGTCGCTCTGGGGTGCTGAGGTTTAATCTTTGATTTTCCCAGCAGAGCACGCAGGAGGAGGTGTCCTCTGACGAGGAAGATGAAGAGATGCCTGAGGTAAGTGCCAACTGGGCCACCTGAGGAATCATAGAACAACCAGGTTGGAAGAGACCCATCGGATCTTCTAGTCCAACCATTCCTATCAAACACTAAGCCAAGTCCCTCAGGACCTCATCCACCCGTCCCTTAAACACCTCCAGGGAAGGGGAATCAACCACCTCCCTGGGCAGCCTATTCCAATGACCCTCTGTGTGAAAAACTTCCTCCTAATCTCTAACCTAAATCTCCCCTGGCGGAGCCTGAGGCCATTCCCTCTCATCCTGTCCCCTGTCCCTTGGGAGAAGAGCCCAGCTCCCTCCTCTCCACAACCTCCTCTCAGGGAGTTGCAGAGAGTAATGAGGTCTCCTCTCAGCCTCCTCTTCTCTAGGCTAAACCCCCCCAGCTCTCTCAGCCGCTCCTCATAGGGCCTGTTCTCCAGCCCCTTCACCAGCTTCGTCGCTCTTCTCTGGACTTGCTCCAGAGCCTCAACATCCTTCTTGTGCTGAGGGGCCCAGAGAAGTAACCAGAGAGCTGAGCACAGGGGAGATGTACAAAGAAGAGAGGTTTTGAGCTCCTGGAGTCTGAGCAGGGAAAATCCATCTGCTTGGCCCAGAAGCTTGATGATTCTCAGCGAGAACTCTCGTTGCTGTTGATTCGGGAGCCGTGGATGGGAGCGACGTGTTTGGGAGCCACGTGGCATCCCAGGTGCCAAAGGCACCCGGTCAAACTGGGAAAAGCCCTCTCGACTTGTGCTTGCTGTGCTCTGGAACCTGACACTTCCTCTCGAGTGATGGGATTTGGGGGTTGCTGGTGGAAATGGGGAAATCACCCCATGAAAACAGGATCCCACAGAGAGGATTAGGGTGGCCGGCTGAACGTGTGAGCTCACACATCGGCAGGATCAGCAGAGGCGGCGGCTCTTGCGCCGCAGGCTGAGGCTATCGTGCTGCAAAGCCCACAGGTTTTCTTTGGTTGTTTGGGGTTGTTTTTTTTTTTTTTTTTTTTTTGTGGTTTCGAGATCTCTTAGAAGTGGGTGGAATAATCTTGAATCTCCATGGTGACGTTGAGCGCCGCCTCGCCTGCTTCTCCCTGGGGCGCGGGTGCCAAGTCGGCAGCACTGCAAAGCCCACCAGGTCACTCAGCACAGCAGCAGAGTTAAAAAATCCAGACTGGGCTTTTCCAGGGACTCCAGGGAAAACGAGGAGGTTCCAACTGGTCCCAGCTTAACCCTGGGGATACACATATCTGCTGCTTCATGGTCCTTCCCGCTACCGTGGGCTGGAAAATGAATCCTTGGGATGAGGAGGAAGCGTTTCTCCCCCTCAGGAGCTTTTTCCTGCTTCATAGAATCATAGAACAACCAGGTTGAAAGGGACTCATTGGATCTTCCAGTCCAACCATTCCTATCAAACGCTAAACCATGTCCCTCAAGACCTCATCCACCTGTGCCTTAAACACCTCCAGGGAAGGGGAATCAACCACCTCCCTGGGCAGCCTATTCCAATGCCCAATGACCCTCTGTGTGAAAAACTTTCTCCTAATCTCCAGCCTAAATCTCGCCTGGTGGAGCTTGAGGCCATTCCCTCTTGTCCTGTCCCCTGTCCCTTGGGAGAAGAGCCCAGCTCCCTCCTCTCCACAACCTCCTCCCAGGCAGTTGTAGAGAATAATGAGGTCTCCTCTCAGCCTCCTCTTCTCTAGGCTAAACCCCCCCAGCTCTCTCAGACACTCCTCATAAGGGTTGTTCTCCAGCCCCTTCACCAGCTTCGTGGCTCTTCTCTGGACTCACTTCAGAACCTCCACATCCTTCTTGTGCTGAGGGGCCCACAACTGAACACAGGATTCAAGGAGCAGCCTCCCCAGTGCTGAGTCCAGAGGGAGAATCACCTCCCTGGCCCTGCTGGTCACACCATTTCTGCTCCAAGCCAGGATGCCATTGGCCTTCTTGGCCACCTGGGCACACTGCTGGCTCATGTTCAGTCGGCTGTCGACCAACACCCCCACATCCCTCTCCTCCTGGCAGTTTTGCCAACACGCAGGGACACAAATCATTGCTTGCGTAGAGCAAAGGTTCCTTTCCGTGCCAGAGGAGCGGGACGGCAGAGCTGTGTCCCGATGCATTATGCAGGTTAATCCACTCGATGGATTTTCTCGGAGGATCCATTTTCCTGGGTGACTCTCTAAAACCCTCTCAAAGCCCTTCCAAAAATGCTGCTCATCCAGAATAGCAGCAGCCGGCCCTGAGAGGCCGAAGCGAGCGCTTGTTTGGAGGATTTAATGCTGGACGCTGCTATGTGTCCAGTTCTGAAGTCCTCAGCACAGGGAGGACGTGGAGCTGTTGGAGCGAGGCCAGAGGAGATCACACAGATGATCCAAGGGCTGGAGAACCTCTGCTATGAGGCCAGGCTGAGAGAGTTGGGGTTGTCCAGCCGGGAGAAGAAAAGGCTGTGGGGGAGACCTTAGAGCAGCCAATTGACCCACAGCCAATTGCAGGCAGCTCCCAGGTTGCCAATCCCCGTGCGGTGGCCACTAGGCATGGTGACAGGGCCCTGTGGTGGCCTCTGGTCACTGTCCCTGCTTTCTAACTGGTTATTAACATCGTGGGCTTGCACACCTCAGCCTGGTGAGTGGTGATGTGGGGAGGGATGAGGGACAGAGCCTGTGCCAGTGTTGGGGGAAGCATTGAAATGGTGTGACCAGCAGGTCCAGGGAGGTGATTCTCCCTCTGGACTCAGCACTGGTGAGGCTGCTCCTTGAATCCTGTGTCCAGTTGTGGGCCCCTCAGCACAAGAAGGATGTTGAGGCTCTGGAGCGAGTCCAGAGAAGAGCCACGAAGCTGGTGAAGGGGCTGGAGAACAGGCCCTATGAGGAGCGGCTGAGAGAGCTGGGGGGGTTTATCCTGGAGAAGAGGAGGCTGAGGGGAGAGCTCATTGCTCTCTGCAAGTCCCTGAGAGGAGGTTGTGGAGAGGAGGGAACTGGGCTCTTCTCCCAAGGGACAGGGGACAGGCTGAGAGGGAATGGCCTCAAGCTCCACCAGGGGAGGCTCAGGATGGACATCAGGAAGAAATTCTTCACCAAAAGGGTCACTGGGCACTGGAACTGCCCAGGGAGGTGGTTGATTCCCCTTCCCTGGAGGGGTTTAAGGTGTGAGTGGCTGAGGTGCTGAGGGACATGGGTTAGTGATTGATGGGAATGGTTGGACTCGATGATCCAGTCGATCTCTTCCAACCTGGTTGTTCTATGATTCTCTGATTCCTGCTGCTGGCAGCCTGTGTTGGTGGTGGGTTTGTGTTGGTGAGGGAGGAGGGACGAGGCCCAGCAGAGTTGTGTGTGTGTGTCTGCTTCCTTCCAACTGGCTGGAAAGGTGGCATCGTGTGCCGTGCATCACTGGTTCCACAGGGCTCACTAAAGAGCACCTTAAATTCCACAGGGCTTGTTGGGGAGCATCCATGAGATGAATGACTAATTAGAAAGAGTAATGAGGTCTCCCCTCAGCCTCCTCTTCTCCAGGACAAACCCCCCCAGGTCTCTCAGCCGCTCCTCACAGGGCCTGTTCTCCAGCCCCTTCACCAGCTTCGTGGCTCAAAGTCACATCTCCTAACTCTCCTCTCCCCTTCCCAGGACTCGGAGGACTTGGACCACTATGAGATGAAAGAGGAAGAGCCAGCAGACGGGAGGAAGGCAGAGGATGAAGGCATCGGGAAGGAAAACCTGGCCATTTTAGAGAAAATAAAAAAGAACCAGAGGCAAGATTACTTAAATGTACGTGTCGCCCGGCGGGTGGGTGGGCTGGGAAGCAGGGGGACCCGAGCTGAGAGCGGTGAAGGGCCCCAAATCAAAGGAATGTAGTCTCAGGGCTGATGCAGAGCACTCTGAGCAGCCTCTGTAGCTCAGGGAAGGACGTGTGGGCCGCAGGGCACCCAAGGCATTGGGGCTGCTGTCCTGCAGCGACATGAAAAGCTCCACAGAAGTCAGCAAAGTGCATTTGCAGCCCAGAAACCAACCGTGTCCTCAGCTGCATCCAGAGCAGTGGGAGCAGTGGGGCCAGGGAGGGGATTCTGCCGCCCTGGGGAGACCTGATCTGGAGCTCTGCATCCAGTTCTGGAGTCCTCAACACAGGGAGGACATGGAGCTGTTGGAGCGAGTCCAGAGGAGGCCACGGAGATGATCCAAGGGCTGGAGAACCTCTGCTATGAGGCAAAACTGAGAGAGTTGTGGTTGTCCGACCTGGAGAAGAGAAGGCTCCAGAGAGACCTTAGAGCAGCTGAAAGGGGCTCCAGGAAAGCTGGGCAGAGGCTCTGGATCAGGGAGAGGACGAGGGGGAATGGTTTTGTGCTGCAAGAGGGGAGATTGAGATGAGATTTTAGGGAGAAATATTCTCTTGTGAGGATGGGGAGGCCCTGGTTGCCCAGAGAAGCTGAGGCCCCATCCCTGGAGGGATTCAAGGGCAGATTGGATGGGGCTTGGAGCCCCTGATGCAGTGGGTGGTGTCCCTGCCCATGGCAGGGGTGGCACTGGACAAGAGTTCTGGCTCAGATATTGGCCTCGTGGAGCTGTGGTGGACGTAGTGTAATGATTCCGCTTCCCTTGCCTCCCAGGGCGCAGTGTCTGGGTCTGTGCAGGCCACCGACCGGCTAATGAAGGAGCTCAGGGATATTTACCGATCACCAAGTTTCAAGGGCGGTGAGTATTGCAGGGAGTTCCGGGCTTTTCCTCAGCATTCCAGTGGCCTTCGAGCTGCTCTGCGCAGCTGGGAACGGTTCTCAGGCCTTCGGTGGTGGCTGTGGCTCTGCCAAGAGCGAACAAAGCTTCCTTAACCCCCTGCTCCCTGCCAGTGCCGGCTGGAAGCGCAGAATGTATTGTGGGTGGAAGGATTCTCCGGCTTTCAGGGTGATAATGGTGTCCCTGCCCCTTCCCTGAGCGTAAGGAATCAGGAAAGAGCAGTCTGAGGACAGCTCCTACCCCTGGGATGTTCTTTGTGGACGCAGAGGGGTCTCTTCCAGTCTGAGGTTGTGCCACAGGGCAGAGGGGATTTGGAATGTGGGATGTGGGGGCTCTCGGTGCAGCCTGACCCTGTGGTGACAGCCCTGTCCTCTACCTTGCAGGATACTATGCAGTCGAACTGGTGAATGACAGCCTGTACGATTGGAACGTCAAACTCCTGAAGTAGGTGGAAGAGCTTGGGCTTGTGGAGCTTGGTGGGGAGGCCTAAACATCCCCGCAAGGCGCAGGGGGAGGGAGGAGGGTGAGGGAGCACTGGGTTAGTCTGTCTTGGGCAGAAAGGAGATGGCATCTCCGGAGAAGGATGAGATAATCAGAGGACTCTGCAAGCTTCTGCATCTTGGCTTGGATCAGAAATGGTGTGATGCAGGAAAGTGCCTGGAGGAGAAGCACCTGGGGGGTTGGTTGAAGAGGAGGCAGCAGGGGCCCAGGTGGCCAAGAAGACCAAGGGCAGCTTGACTTGGAGCAGACCTGGCGTGGCCAGCAGGGCCAGGGAGGTTCTTCTCCCTCTGGACTCGGCCCTGGGGAGACTGCTCCTCAAATCCTGGGGTCAGTTGTGGGCCCCTCCCCACAAGAAGGATGTTGAGGCTCTGGAGTGAGTGTAGAGAAGAGCAAGGAAGCTGGTGAAGGGGCTGGAGAAGAAGAGGAGCATCTGAGAGAGCTGGGGGGGTTTCTCCTGGAGAAGAGGAGACTGAGGGGAGAGCTCATTGCTCTCTGGGACTCCCTGAGAGGAGGGAGTTGGGCTCTTGTGCCAAGGGACGGGGGACAGACCGAGAGGGAATGGCCTCAGGCTCCACCAGGGGAGGCTCAGGATGGACATCAGGAAAAAATATTCCTTGGAAAGGTTGATTGGTCAGTGTCAGAGGCTGCCCAGGGAGGGGGTTGATTCCCCTTCCCTGGAGGGGTTTAAGGTGTGGATGGCCGAGGTGCTGAGGGACATGGGTTAGTCATTGATGGGAATGGTTGGACTCGATGCCTTTGACCCTCTGGGCTCTTCCTTCGGCAGGGTTGACGAGGATAGCGCTTTGCACAATGATCTCCAGATCCTCAAAGAGAAAGAAGGAACAGATTTCATTCTCCTAAACTTCTTCTTTAAAGTAAGGCTTTCCCGTGCCTTTCCCTCCTTGGGGTCAGTCTGTCACTGGACGAAACCTTTCTCAACAGCTTTGCTTCCCTTTTCTCCTTCCAGGATAACTTTCCTTTCGATCCACCATTTGTAAGGGTCGTGTCCCCGGTGCTGTCAGGGGGGTGAGTAACTGCCTGTCTCTGCTTGTGAGGAGCTCCAACACTGCTCCCTGCAGCTGTTTTCCCTGAGTTTCATATATTCATGGAATGGTTTGGGTTGGAAGGGACCTCAAAGCCCATCCAGTGTCACCCCTGCCACAGGCAGGGACACCTCCCACTGCACCAGGGGCTCCAAGCCCCATCCAATCTGCCCTTGAACCCCTCCAGGGATGGGATCTGGGGGTTGTGGTGATGTCAAGTGAGAATCATGGAGCTATGAGATGGTTTGGGTTGGAAGGGACCTCAAAGCCCATCCAGTGCCACCCCTGCCCTGAGCAGGGACACCTCCCACTGCATCAGGGGCTCCAAGCCCCATCCAACCTGCCCTTGAGCCCCTCCAGGGATGGAGCAACCTGGGCCAGGCCTTCCCAAACCTCACAGCAAAACATTTCTCCCCAAAATCTCATCTCAATCTCCCTCTTTCAGCTCAAAACCGTTCCCCACATCCTCTCCCTGCCCTCCCTGATCAAGAACCCCTTCCCCAGCTTTCCTGACAAGGAGTTCCCAGCTTCTCTCCTGAGAAGCACAGACACAGGAGGGTGGATTTGTTTGGTGCATTTTGCAATCAGAGATCTCTCCCCCAAGACGAATTCCTCTCTGGAGCAGCGGGTGAGGAAGGCTTTGGGCATCTCTAACCTGGCTTTACTCAATTTCTTCCCTCAGGTACGTTCTGGGGGGTGGTGCCATCTGCATGGAGCTGCTTACGAAACAGGTGAGCTGTTCCCTGCGCTTGACCTTGTCCTGCTCTGAGCCTTGGAATAAAAAGAGGCTGGAGGAGAGGGATTACATGATGGCTGCTCCGGCCTTGCTGCCAGAGTGGTTCTGGGCTGGTTTTAACTGCTTTTGATAGCCTCGTGGAATGGTTTGAGTTGGAAGGGACCTCAAAGTCCACCCAGTGCCACCCCTGCCATGGGCAGGGACACCTCCCACTGCATCAGGGGCTCCAAGCCCCATCTAACCTGCCCTTGGACCCCTCCAGGGATGGGGCAGCCACCTCTGCTCTGGACAACCTGGGCAAGGGCCTCCCCACCCTCCCAGGAAACAATTTCTTCCTCCTCTTCCTAATCCAATTGGGCAGCTCTGGAAGCGAGAAGGGAGCTGGTCCCATGGGCTTTAGTTCCGCTGCATATGAGTAGACCCTTTGTGACTGGGCCGTGGCCACAAAGGGGGGACAACGTATGCGACAGCAAAGGAGAAGTTGCCGGCAGATCTGTTCAGGTAGCTCTGAACTGCTTGACCTGCGCTGCTTACACACAAAGGCGGCGTTTCTGCTGCTGGAAACGAGAGGGGAGTCCCCAGCACGGCTGCTGCTGAGCTGTGTTCCTGCTGCTCCTGACCAGAATCAGAATCGTAGAATCACCAGGTTGGAAGAGACCCAGCAGATCATCGAGTCCAAATGGTGTGACCAGCAGGTCCAGGGAGGTGATTCTCCCTCTGGACTCAGCACTGGTGAGACCACTCCTTGAATCCTGTGCTCAGTTGTGGGCCCCTCAGCACAAGAAGGATGTTGAGGCTCTGGAGCAAGTCCAGAGAAGAGCCACAAAGCTGGTGAAGGGGCTGGAGAACAGGCCCTATGAGGAGCGACTGAGAGAGCTGGGGGGGTTTAGCCTAGAGAAGAGGAGGCTGAGAGGAGACCTCATTACTCTCTACAACTCCCTGAAAGGAGGTTGTGGAGAGGAGGGAGCTGGGCTCTTCTGCCAAGGGACAGGGGACAGGACAAGAGGGAATGGCCTCAAGCTCCACCAGGGGAGATTTAGGCTGGAGATTAGGAGGAAGTTTTTCACAGAAAGGGTCATTGGGCATTGGAACAGGCTGCGTGGTTGATTCCCCTTCCCTGGAGGTGTTTAAGGCACAGGTAGATGAGGTCTTGAGGGACATGGTTTAGTGTTTGATAGGAATGGTTGGACTCCATGATCCGATGGGTCTCTTCCAACCTGGTTGTTCTATGATTCTATGATCTTGTGGCCTCACGGTGCTGCCTTCTGTCCCCAGGGCTGGAGCAGCGCCTACTCCATCGAGTCGGTGATTATGCAGATCAGCGCGACGCTGGTGAAAGGGAAAGCACGAGTGCAGTTTGGAGCCAATAAGGTAGGGCCTGGGCAGGTTGCAGGGGTGGTTGGAGCGGGATGGAGGTGGGTGGGTGAACAGCTGGCTCTGCAGCAGCATGGATCAGCCATGGAGTGGGTGTGGGATGGCTCACACTGGGCCTGACGGTCACCTTGCCTTCCCTTGCAGAACCAGTACAGCCTGACCAGAGCACAGCAGTCCTATCGCTCCCTGGTTCAGATCCACGAGAAGAATGGTAAGAATCATAGAATCACCAGGTCGGAAGAGACCCACCGGATCATGGAGTCCAACCATTCCCACCAATCACTAACCCACATCCCTCAGCACCTCGTCCACCCCTCCCTTAAACCCCTCCAGAGAAGGGGACTCAACCCCCTCCCTGGGCAGCCTCTGCCAGGGCTTCACCATATTTCTCAGTGCAGGAGTTGTTCCCAATATCCAGTCCAAACCTCCCCTGGCGCAATGTGAGGTTGTTTCCTCTCCCAACACCCACCTGGCTCCATCCTCCCTTCCAGGAGCTGCAGAGAGCGATGAGGTCTCCCCTCAGCTTCCTCTTCTCCAGACCAAACAACCCCAGGGCCCTCACTGCTCCCACAACCCCTGTTCCCCAGCTCTGTTCCCCTCTCCAGACACGCTCCAGCCCCTCAAGGCTCTTCTTGGAGCGAGAGGCCCAGAACTGAACCCGAAAATTGAGATGCAGCCTCACCACCGCCAAGTGCAGGCCAGCAGTCCCTTCCCTGCTCCCAGTGGCCACCCCGTGGCTGATCCAAGCCAGGATGCTGGTGGCCTTCTTGCCCACCTGGGCCACTGCTGCCTCATTTTCAGCCACTATTGACCAGCACCCCCAAGACCTTTTCCACCAGGCAATCCAGGAGAATCCAGGCTCCCCGTGAGGCTGATCGCCTTGAGGGTTTTGTGCCTCTGAGGTGAGGTTGTAACCAGCAGCCATCACAGCAGCGTCCACCAGGCTGAGCAGGGCTGTACTGACCATGCGTCGTTAACCCACAGAGAGCACCTCACGCTAATTAGGGAGCCACGGGCCTTGGTGGGCTTGTGCTGCAGCTTTTCCAGGTGCAGGTGTGTGTTCCTGATCCAGCTTTTTGTCATAGAATCATAGAACAACCAGGTTGGAAGAGACCCATCGGATCATCAAGTCCAACCATTCCTATCAAACACTAACCCATGTCCCTCAGGACCTCATCTACCTGTGCCTTAAACACCTCCAGGGAAGGGGAATCAACCACCTCCCTGGGCAGCCTATTCCAATGCCCAATGACCCTCTGTGTGAAAAACTTCCTCCTAATCTCTAGCCTAAATCTCCCCTGGTGGAGCTTGAGGCCATTCCCTCTTGTCCTGTGCCCTGTCACCTGGGAGAAGAGCCCAGCTCCCTCCTCTCCACAACCTCCTTTCAGGGAGTCCCAGAGAGCAATGAGGTCTCCTCTCAGCCTTCTCTAGGCTAAACCCCCCCAGCTCTCTCAGACGCTCCTCATAGGGCCTGTTCTCCAGCCCCTTCACCAGCTTTGTAGCTCTTCTCTGGACTCGCTCCAGAGCCTCAACATCCTTCTTGTGCTGAGGGGCCCACAACTGAGCACAGGATTCAAGGAGCGGCCTCACCAGTGCTGAGTCCAGAGGGAGAATCCCCTCCCTGGACCTGCTGGTCACACCATTTCTGATCCAAGCCAGGATGCCCTTGGCCTTCTTGGCCACCTGGGCACACTGCTGCCTCATCTTCAGTCTGGTGTCTACCAACACCCCAGGTCCCTCTCCTGCTGGCAGTTTTCCAGCCAGACTTCTCCCAGTCTGTGTCCCTCATGGCTCTCTTCTTCTTGCAGGCTGGTACACACCCCCCAAGGAGGACGGCTAGCATGGCTGCCCTGGGGCCACCCTGCTTCTCTTCCGGATGCTCGACTTGGATTTTTACCGATGCCTCTTTGGCTTTACCCGGGAAGAAATAGCTCTGCCTGTTGCGGGACAATAATGGCTGTTTAAAAAAAAAAAAAAAACTCTAAATAAAACTGTTTTAAGCAGTTGGACTGACCCGAAACACTCGCCGGACCCTTCCTCGCAGGCGTTCTCGTTAAAAACAAACTTTTTGAGCCTCTTGTATCGCTGGAAACTTTCGACTCTGCTCCAGTCTAGAGCGTCCTCCTTTACCTATGCTATGGATTTAATTTATTTTCTTATTTCATGTACACTGCTTTTTTTGTTACAGTGTATGATGGATGTGTATGGAAATGTATCTTTGGAGAAGAAAAAAACAAAAACAAAAAAAAGTACAGTTGGTTAATTTGAAGGTGCTGGTCTGACTTTGGGGTGTTTATTCCAGGCTGCGGCTGCGCGAATCCCCAGAGGTGGGAGCTGAGGCTCAGCACAGCAAAGAGCAAACCCAGCGTGGGGAGGGAGTGCTTGGCCTCAGTGTCGGAAGCAAATGCTCTGCAAGGGAGGGAGGGAGGGAGGGAGCGTGTGGTGGCAAGAAACAATCAATCAGCAGTGGCAGAAGTGCCACAATCCACCTCTTTTCCTCCTCCTGGGCTGGGGTGAGTGGATGGAGCAGAGAGGCCGCCCAGGAGATCATAGAATCATAGAACAACCAGGTTGGAAGAGACCCACTGGATCATCGAGTCCAACCATTCCCGTCAAACACTAAACCATGTCCCTCAGAACCTCGGCCACCCACATCTTAAACCCTTCCAGGGAAGGGGACTCAACCCCCTCCCTGAGGATTCCCACTGCCCAATCACCCTTTCCATGAAATATTTTTAGCTAATGTCCATCCTGAGCCTCCCCTGGTGGAGCTTGAGGCCATTCCCTCTCAGCCTGTCCCTTGGCAGAAGAGCCCAGCTCCCTCCTCTCCGCAACTCCTCTCAGGGAGTTGCAGAGAGCAATGAACTCTCCCCTCAGCCTCCTCCAGTCTATACAACAAGACGAGGCATGGACCAGGCCCTGGGGCAGGGGTGAAGGTCTGGAAGAGCCTTGGAAGAAGAAAATGCTTCCTTGCTTTCCCCCTAGAGCAAGAACAGATTGTTCTCTGTAAGCTGCAACTTCACCTTCTCCCTCTCCTGTGTCCAGATGAGGACATCTGGAAGGTGCCCCCCCAAACCTGCCAGATCCCCCGTGTCTCTTCCCATGAACATTGATGGAATCCTGCGATGGTTTGGGTTGAGAAGGACCTCAAAGCCCATCCAGCTCCAGCACCTCCCACGGCATCAGGGACTCCAAGCCCCATCCAGCCTGACCTTGAACCCCTCCAGGGGTGGGATCTGGGGGTTCTGGTTGATGTCACGTGAGAATCATGGAACCATGAGATGGTTTGGGTTGGAAGGGGCCTCAAAGCCCACCCAGTGCCACCCCTGCCATGGGTAGGGACACCTCCCACTGCATCAGGGGCTCCAAGCCCCATCCAACCTGCCCTTGAACCCCTCCAGGGATGGGGCCTCAGCCATCTCTGCTCTGGGCAGCCTGGGCCTCCTCACCCTCACAACAAAACATTCCTAAAACCTCATCTCAAACTTCCTTCTTTCCAGGATTTGCCACCTTAGGAGCCCAGTTCTTAAGGGTTTTATATTATTTTTTATATTATTTTTTCCTCCATCCATTCTTCCTGCAGGCTGAGCCCCAGCCCTTGGCTGACACCCTGATGCAGTCGTGCCCTGTTGCTCAATCCCAGCTCTGTGCTCCAATCCCTCCTGCTCTCACTGAAAGTTTGGAGTTGGAACTCCTCTAACTCCTCATGTCCTTGGCTGGAGGGCAGCGCTGGCTCCTTATCTGAAAGCTGGACCAGTACTAATTCCCTGCGCTTGAATTAAAGTTATTGGGAAATCAAAGGGGCTCAGAAGTCTTGCTATCTCCTCCAGCAGCTGTTCCCCTTGTTAGACCTTGTCCCGCTCCGAGTCTCGGAATGAAAAGAAGCTGTAAGAGAGGAATTATGGACACTGATCAGCGCTTGATGTGCGAGGAGCTCTATTTTTAAGTGCTTTGTTGAAGGAGCAGGCAGTTGCGACGCTGAGCGTCTCTTCCCTGCTCTCTGCTCCTCCATTTGTACCCAATCAGGCAGGTCCTGGGCTCTTCCAAGCCCAGCTCCTGGTACTGGGTGGGCAGAGGCAACTGTGCTGCGTTAGAATCATAGAATCGCAGAAGCACCAGGTTGGAAGAGACCCACAGGATCATCGAGTCCAACCATTCCCATCAATCACTAACCCATGTCCCTCATCACCTCAGCC
This sequence comes from Coccyzus lansbergi, assembly GCA_033558105.1. NCBI lineage: Eukaryota > Metazoa > Chordata > Aves > Cuculiformes > Coccyzidae > Coccyzus > Coccyzus lansbergi. Next base: position 133,698 of record JAUMJK010000929.1, read on the forward strand.
ACCCACACCTTAAACCCCTCCAGGGAAGGCGACTCAACCCCCTCCCTGGGCAGCCTCAGTGACCCTTTCCATAAAATATTTTTCCCTGATGTCCATCCTGAGCCTCCCCTGGTGGAGCTTGAGGCCATTCCCTCTTGGCCTGTTCCCTGTCCCTTGGCAGAAGAGCCCAGCTCCCTCCTCTCCACAACCTCCTCTCAGGGAGTCCCAGAAAGCAATGAGGTCTCCCCTCAGCCTCCTCTTCTCCAGCCTCAACCCCCCCAGCTCTCTCAGACACTCCTTCTCCAGCCCCTTCACCAGCCTCCTTGCCCTTCTCTGGACTCTCTCCAGAGCCTCAACATCCTTCTTGTGGGGAGGGGCCCACAACTGACCCCAGGATTCGAGGAGCTGTCTCCCCAGGGCCAAGTCCAGAGGGAGAAGAACCTCCCTGGCCCTGCTGGTCACACTATTTTTGATCCAATCCAAGCTGCCCTTGGCCTTCTTGGCCACCTGGGCCCCTTCTGGCTCCTGTTCAACCAACCCCCCCAGCTCCTTCTCCTCCAGGCACTTTCCAGCCAGACTTCTCCTAGTCTGGAGTTGCCCTCCCCAGGGCCTAGTCCAGAGGGAGAAGACCCTCCCTGGCCCTGTCTGTGTAGGGAGGGGTCTGTACATGGGGGTCCTTGCAATATGGGGGGGTCTCTGTAAGGGATCAGGGGGTGACAGTCAGTTGGTGAGGGGTTCCTGGTGAGGGTTTTTGCTCTAGGTGTCTGAGGGAGGGGCTCCATTGATGGGAATGGTTGGACTCGATGATCTGGTGGGTCTCTTCCAACCTGGTGATTCTATGATTCTATGTGGGGTGAGGGTTGGTCATGTGGGGTGCACACACAGGGTCCATATATGGGGCCTAACTCTGGGGGTCCCGAAGTCTCCCAGGCCCCCAGGACACCCTCACATCTCAGCACCCCCCCCCCCCCGCTCCCAACCCCCCTCAAATCCCAGCATCCCCAACCCACCAGCACCCTACCTCCCTCCCTGAACCCCCCAGGACCCCTCGGATCCCCTGTCACCCCTCCCCGACCCCACCAGGGACCCCCACCCGCAGCCAGGGATCCCTAGATCCACCCCCCCAGGCTCCCCAACCAGCCCCCCAGGACCCCCTCAAATCCCAGCATCCCCCCCCCAACCAGCCCTCCTCAAATCCCAGCATCCCCCCCCAAACCAGCCCCCCAGGACCCCCTCAAATCCCAGCATCATCCCCAACCAGCCCCCCAGGACCCCCTCAAATCCCAGCATCATCCTCAACCAGCCCCCCTCATATCTCAGCATCTCCCCCCCTCAACCAGCCCCCCAGGACCCCCTCAAATCCCAACATCCCCCCCACAACCAGCCCCCTAGGACTCCCTCAAATCCCAACATCCCCCCCCAACCAACCCCCCTAGGACACCCTCAAATCCCAGCATCCCCCTCCAAACCAGCCCCCCAGGACCCCCTCAAATCCCAGCATCCCAGTATCCCCCCCATCCCCCCTCAAATCCCAGCATCCCCCCCACAACCAGCCCCCTAGGACTCCCTCAAATCCCAACATCCCCCCCCAACCAACCCCCCTAGGACACCCTCAAATCCAGCATCCCCCCCCCAACCAGCCCCCCAGGACCCCCTCAAATCCCAGCATCATCCCCAACCAGCCCCCCTCATATCTCAGCATCCCCCCCTTCAACCAGCCCCCAGGACCCCCTCAAATCCCAACACCCCCCCACAACCAGCCCCCTAGGACTCTCTCAAATCCCAGTATCCCCCCCCAACCAACCCCCCTAGGACACCCTCAAATCCCAGCATCCCCCTCCAAACAGTCCCCCAGGATCCCCTCAAATCCCAACATCCCAGCATCCCCCCCATTCCCCCTCAAATCCCAGCATCCCCCCCAAACCAGCAGCCCAGGACCCCTCAAATCCCTGCATCCCCCCCAAACAACCCCCTAGGAGCCCCTTAAATCCCAGCATCCCCCCTAACCAGCCCCCCAGGATTCCCTCAAAGCCCAGCATCCCAGCCCTCAAACATCCCCCCTCAAACCCCAGCATCCCCCCACAACCAGTCCCCCTCAAATCCCAGCATCCCCCCACCGCCCAGCCCCCTAGGACAGCCTCACATCCCAGCATCCACCCCCAACCAGCCCCCTAGGACCCCCTCAAATCCCAGCATCCCCCCCCACAAAGAGCCCCCAGGATTCCCTTAAATCCCAGCATTCCCCCCAACCAGCCTCCCAGGACACCCTCAAATCCCAGCATCCCCCGCCAACCAGCACCCCAGGACCCCCTCACATCCCAGAATCCCCCCCCCCACCACCAGTCCCCCTAAAATCCCAGCATCCCCCCCCAACACACCCCCCAGGACACCCTTGAATCCCAACATCCTCCCTCCCAACATCCCCCCCCCCGCAACAAGCCCCCTAGGACCCCCTCAAATCCCAGCATCCCCGCCCATCCCCATCCCCATCCCCACCCAGGACCCCCTCAAATCCCAGCATCCCCCCCCATCCCCAGCCCCCCCCTCCCAGGACCCCCTCAAGTCCCAGCATCCCCCCCAACCCCATCCCCACCCAGGACACCTTCACATCCCAGCATCCCCCCCACAAAGAGCCCCCCAGGATTCCCTTAAATCCCAGCATTCCCCACAACCAACCCCCCAGAACACCCTCAAATCCCAGCATCCCCCCACAACCAAACCCCTAGAACGCCCTCAAATCCCAGCATCCCCCCCATCCCCATCCCCACCCAGGACACCCTCACATCCCAGCATCCCCCCCATATCCATCCCCACCCAGGACACCCTCACATCCCAGCATCCCCCCCATCCCCATCCCCACCCAGGACACCCTCACATCCCAGCATCCCCCCACAACCAACCCCCCCAGAACACCCTCAAATCCCAGCACCATATCCCCCACCCCCCCAGACCCCTAGGAGCCCCTCAAATCCCAGCATCCCCCCTCAACCAGCCCCCAAGAACACCCTTAAATCCCAGCATCCCCCCCATCCCCATCCCCACCCAGGACCCCCTCACATCCCAGCATCTCCCCCACTCCCAGCCCCCATCAAGTCCCAGCATCCCCCAGTCCCAGTCCCCCCAGGACCCCCTCAAATCCCAGTATCCCCCTC
>JAUMJK010000931.1:0-56216 GCA_033558105.1 Coccyzus lansbergi
ACCCCTTAGCCCTCGCCCCCGGCCGCGCTCCTGCCTCTCGATTGGTCGGGCAAGCTGTCAGTCAAGGGCAGGTAGCAATGGAGCTCTCTCCATTCTTTTCTTCCCCCCGCCCGGCGCTCTGCGTGTTTTAATGAAGTTGCGAGAGCTTCATCATCTCGTAGGGCCGCGTGGCTCGCGGCATCTCTCAGGCTGTAGGGATGTTGCTCCTCCTTCCTCTCTCCCGGTCATAGAATCATAGAATCATAGAATCATAGAATCATAGAACAACCAGGTTGGAAGGGACCCATCGGATCATCGAGTCCAACCATTCCTATCAAACACTAAACCATGTCCCTCAGGACATCATCTCCCGGTCCATCCCCTCCATCCTCGCTTGTCTGCCGTGCACTGGCTGCCCCGTCGCGGCTGCGGGAGAGGAGAGCTCCCCCCCACCACCATGAGACAAGCCTCTGCAAAAAAACACAGGCTAATGGGTTTATTCCAGACATGATGCAGTGCCCCAGGTTGCTGTTCCCGTAGGATTTAAAATGTAATGGCGTATGCATGCATTTGGCATGCCCCAGTGGAAGGCTCTGGAGTGTGTTGCACAGCTCAGTCTTGTACGTGTTTTCTGGAAGTGCAGGCTTGCCAGAAAGCCAGGGCAGCAACTGGGAATAAGGTCAACACAGGCAAACTGGAGAGGGGCAGATTTAGACTGGGCATAAGGAGGAGTTTCTTCATGATGAAACCCTGGCACACGTTGCCCAGGGAAGCTGTGGCTGCCCCATCCCTGGAGGTGTTCCAGGCCAGGCTGGATGGGGCCTTGGGCAGCCTGGGCTGGTGGGAGGTGTTCCTGCCCATGGCAGGGAGGTTAGAATTGGATGATCTTCTAAGTTCCCTTCCAACTCAAACTATTCTATGATTCTGTGAACTCTGTACCACAGGGAATTCACACCTTGTTTGGTTGCTGGCTCATACAGCCCTCCGGTCTCTATTGCAGGGGAGCCTTTAGCCAATCAATACGCACATTGATCAATATCTCCACTTCCCAAATGAAGCAGAAATGAATATAAGACTTACAACCCAACCCCTTTTTTTTGCCTCAATAGTCCCTCAGAGGTCTTTCCATCAAAATTCCCCCTGCCTTTACAGGTCTCTTCAGTGACCGAAAGACAGTTGACTTGATCTTAGAGGTCTTTTCTGACTTTATTCATGCTATGATTCAATGGAAGTGCTCTGCCAACATGGAAGCACATCAATACCCACAGTTCATAATTTACCATTAGGTGATTCAGTCCTGCAAGGTTTAAAAATGCTCAGTCACCTGAAAAGTCCAAGTTTTCTCTTTCTACACATTTTTTCAAGATGGACAACCTAAGGGTTTCTTTTTTAAATATATTCTTTTTCTTATTCTCGAAATTACTGTTCTTCACTGAGCTCAAGCATTCTCTTTTTATATGCAAACAAGCCTAATTCAGCCAACTCATCCCTTGCCAGAGGATTCCTACAATACCTTCTCCTTCCCTGATGGTGCTGAGAGAGCTTTGTCAGGTATAACCCTGCAGTTGACCCATTTGCTGTGAGTAAACCAAGAACATTTGTGAGAGCGTCTCATCTACCTATTGTAGGCCAGTTTTTGTCCAGATAGTAATGATCAAATTATTGTCTTCTGCTATTTCCAGAGAGGAAGTGGGGTGCTAGATCTACTTAATTTGTCCTGAGGAACATATACTGTGTTTGTGTCATAGAATGGTTTGAGTTGGAAAGAACCTTAAAGATCATCTAGATCTACCCCACCCTGGGACACCTCCCACTGGACCAGGCTGCCCAAGGCCCCATCCAACCCAGCCTTGAACACCTCCAGAGGTGAGGTAGCCACTGCTTCCCTGGGCAGCCTGCGCCAGTGCCTCACATCATGCTATGACATGTTACTGTTAAGGTTATGACAAAAAGAACTGAGAATACTTCTTGGAGTAAGCTGCTAAATGCAGAGCCTACCAGCTGTACTACTCAGTTCCTCAACTGATCTCTGCACACAACCCCGTGATAAGCTGACTCAGATACAGGTGTAAGTTGCTGCCAACCTTTTCCCCCTCTAGCTATGCAGTTCTACTCTCTGTCTAGTGATAATGTTGGTATTTATAATATTTCTTAGTAATTCAGCTCACTTAGCTGTCGACAAACTAATTTTTTCTTGTCTACATACAGAGGGGTGGGGAGTTACTTTTCTTCATGCCAAATCCATAACTGCTAAGGTCAGACAGGGTGCAGTGACAGAACAGAATCACCCAGACAGTGGGGCAAGAGAGATGGCAGCAGCCTTCCGTCAGGCTGCAGTTGAGTTGCCTAACTGGTTATGCACACAGTGAAATCAGCATTCACTGCCTTTTCATTTCCGCTTAGCACAAAAAGAAGGTCTAAAAAAAAGTGTGTGTCACTGAGAAGGAGGTTTAATAAGCTGTTCCACAGTTGCTGTTTATGTTAGAAATTCAGACCTTTATTATCCTACTATTTTGTAGAGCTCTCTAGCAGCTAGCCAGAGAGGGTAAGCAGGATTATGATGTCAAACAAAATAAGAGTAACATCTTCTAGGAGGAGAAGCAAATATATTAAAGATGATTTTACGTTTTTAATGGTTGTGATTGCTTTCTGTTTAGCTTGCATCTCTGTGACCCCTAGAGGAATTATAGACATTGTCTAATGTGCAGTCATGCATTCTTACAAAAAATACCCCACCTAACAGGCTCATATTGAAACAGTAAGAGAAGAATATGAGAGTGAAAGAAAAAAAAAAAAGGCTATATTTGTAAGAGGAAGTATTGGGTGTCTATTACAACACTACTTTTTCCTCTGCAGAAGTTTGTGTTTACTCTGGTTAAACAGAAATACAGTGGTTCTTTCAAAACTCAGAGCTGACAACAGTGCAGTAACTGGATATGGCACTTGAAGAGTTTGATGATTATTTTTCTGTAATTCAGTTAAGAATTATATCTCAGATAACCCACTATGCAAGGATGTGTGTTCTGAGGAAACCTTGTAATGGAAAAGAATGCTAATGATGAGCTATTCCACTGCTGAACTGATGCTACAGAACAACTTGAGCCACAAGTATTCTTGATAGCTTTGATAAATAAAAAGCCCATAAAATGAAAGCAAGTATTTTTCCTGTCTCCCTCCCCAGTTTCTTGGAATGTAGGCAAAATTAGTCTAGTGACTGTTTCTGTGCAAAGCCAAGAGCCAAGGTTGCAATGACCTCTAGCCTGACTAGCATTGGTGTTTGTTGTAAGAAAACCCTGATAATCAAACAGGTCTGCATAAAATCATAGAATCATAGAATCTTTAATGTTAGAAAAGACCTCTGCAATCATCAAGTCCAACCATCAACACAACACCTCCATCCCTCCTAAACCATGTCCTAAAGTGTCCCATCTACACATTTTTTAACGCCTCCAGGGAAGGAGACTCAGCAACTTCCCTGGGTAGCCTATTCCTGACCACTCTTTCAGTAAAGGATTTTTTCCTAATACGTGATCTGAAGTGCTCCGGGTACAACTTGAGGCCATTTGCTCTTGTCCTGTCACTTGTTACTTGGGAGAAGAGACCAGCACTTGCCTCACTACAACCTCCCTCTGGGCAGTTGTAGACAGTGATAAGGTCTCCCCTCAGCCTCCTCTCCTCCAGGCTAAACAACCCCAGTTCCTTCAGCTACTCCTCATAAGACTTGTTCTCCAGCCCCTTCACCAGCTTCATTGCCCTCCTCTGGACATGCTCCAGGATCTCAGTGTCTTTCTTGTAGTGGGGAATCCAAAGCTGAACACAGGATTCAAAGAGTGGCCTCACGGATGCTGAGTACAGGGGGACAATCCCTTCCCTATTCCTGCTGGCCACACCATTTCTGGTCATTTCTGATACAGGCCAGGATGCTGCTGGCCTTCTTGGCCACCTGGACACACTGCTGACTCACATTCTCTCAAACAGCACCCCCAGGTCCTTTTCTGCCAGGCTGCTTTCCAGACATTCTTCCCCAAAGACATCCCCAAAATAATCAACTGGATTGATGTAGGAAACTAACATCACCACTTGGCTTGGCTATAGTATTCTAAATTATGGAAATGAAACTTGAACACCCCTTCTTTTGGTTGGGATTTGTGTTTCGACTACTGTGGTTAATGGTTGGACATAGATTTGGCACACAAGGGTAGGTAGGTTTGCCATCGGAATTGGAAGAAGCCTGGAAAGCAACAGCAGGCACAGTAGGAGGGCAACAGCAGGCACAGTAGGAGGGCACAGGACTCATCAGTAAGACGGAGCACTGCAAAACAGCAGGATAGTCTGCACACCAGAGATGTGTTTGAGCTGTCCCAGCCAGACGACCACAGCGTAACAGTCCCTGTTGGCCTGTTTTACCAGAGCACAGTGTAGGATCAGCATAAAAAGCCCAAACTCTCAAATACTATATGAGATCAAATTTAACTTTACTTATTAAAATCAGAAAGGTAACAAACGATTAGTAGTGATGAACAAGTTAACAATAACAGCTTTAAAGGCAATGCACCTAATCATTACTACAAGAGCATAAGTATAGTAATTAAAAAAGATACATCACCAATTGCCCTATTATCATCATCCAGCTCCTCAGTTGATAAGGAACTATTGCACTGAGGGTTTGGAGAGTCTTCCCAGACAACTGGGAGGTCCTACACAGGGTGTCCACTTGTAGGTGAGGTCTCCAAAGTCACTGCTAGAGGGTCCAGCTTTTATATTGTTAGATAAACAACTTACATCATTCTGAAAATGAGGATCCTCTAGTCTCAGCTGCCTGTTGCCCCTCCTCTTGAAGCTTTGGCCAGAACTCAAGAAGGGAGATAAGGAGACAGAGAACTATTTCTTATCTCTGAACTAAAGAGGCAACATTCCTGCATAGCTCTTCTCTTTCCACACAGTGTTCCTGCTTGTCCTGATTGGTCAGCCAGGGATTGCTGCTCTTTTTTTCACCTCCTATGTATGCTGGAGAAGGTATGGTTAAGGTGGCTCAGCCCAATTCTACTGATAATGCAACTGTGAAGCGTTTTCTTGCATTCCATGCATTAAAAATAGCACAGCACAATTCTAGAGGTAATACCAATGTGCAAAATTACAGATTAAACAGTACACATAGCAATGCAATGCGAACCATCTGTGGGTCACCTGTCTTGTTTTAGGCCTGTTGAGAGCTGCCTGTCAGAGAAGGATCTGGGGGTGTTGGTTGACAGCTGGCTGAACATGAGTCAGCCTTGTCTGCTAAGGGAAAAGAGAAAATATGATAAATATATTGATGTAGGACTCAGATATTATTGATAGTTGATTGTGATATATATTGTATTAAGAATATAATAAGAACAGGTGTTGAAAATTAATTTTTATGACAGCTACGAGAACACTGTTCAGTTGTCCCATGCATAGCCCCAGTCCAGCTGAATCAACAGATTGTGTAAGAATTGTCAGACTTAAAATATAGATGTCAGACAAGAGGAGGAACATGACCTGTTGAAGCATCACTTCTGAGGGAGAACCAAAACAAAGTAGTGGAGGCCAATTATCAAGGTGGGGTTTTGTGGACTTCGGACTAAATGAAGAATAAAGAACTAGGAGGACATGGAAAAAAACCCAAGAACTTTTCAAAGAAAATACCTATTGTATAATGCTAGCCCCCTGGCCTGCATCAGAGACAGCGTGGCAAACAGGACCAGGGGAGTGACTGTGCCTCTGGTCTTGGCAATGGTGAGGCTGCACCTTGAATGCTGTGTTTACTTTTGGGCCCCTCACTACAAGAAAGATATTGAGGCCCTGGCGCATGTACAGAGAAGGGCAGCGAAGCTGGTGAGGGGTCTGGAGAACAAGGGTTATGAGGAGCGGCTAAGAGAGCTAAGGTTGTTTAGCCTGGAGAAAAGGAGGCTGAGGGGAGACCTTATCCCTGTCTACAACTCTAGTAGACAGCTCTAGTGAAGTGGGTGCTGGTCTCTTAGAATCATAGCATCCCCAGGTTGGAGAAAACCTTTGAAATCATCAAGTCCAACCAAGTACTTGTCCACTACTAAATCACATCCCTACACACTTTGTCTAGCGGTCTTTCAAGTGCCTCCATAGATTGTTACTCAACCACCTCCCTGGGCAGCTGTTCCACTGCTTAATAACCCTTTCAGCAAAGAAGGTTTTCCTAATGCCCTGTCTGAACCTTCCCTGGTGCAGCTTGAGGCCATTCCCTCTCCTATCAGTATCACTCAGGAGGAGAGACCTTACTATTGTCTACAGCTGCCTGAGAGGAGGCTGTAGAAAGGTGGGTGCTGGTCTCTTGGCCCAAGTGATAGCACAAGAGGGAATGGACTCAAGCTGCGCCAGAGGAGGTTCAGATTAGAATTCTTCACCAGAAGGGTTATCAGGCACTGGAACAGCTGCCTGGGGAGGTGGCGGAGCTACCATCCATGGAGGTGTTTAAAGATGGGTAGATTAAATGCGTGGGGACATGATTTAGCAGTGAATAGGTATTCCTGCATCTCGCCGCCGCTCCAGCCTTCCTGTGAAAGGGCGGGAAAACCGCTTACATCGCGGCTCGTTGGTCTAGGGGTATGATTCTCGCTTAGGGTGCGAGAGGTCCCGGGTTCAAATCCCGGACGAGCCCTTCTTTTGTGCTGGTTTCGCCTTCCCGCTCCCTGCCCCGGATCGATCGGAGGGCGGTGTGGGTTGGGCGGGACCTTAGAGATCGTCCAGTTCCCGCGGCCCCTCGGGACTCAGCGCCCACCGCACGGGCGCCGCTTCCCTCGATCCCTTTTTCCCGCGAGAAGCGAGTGTTTCGAGGTCACAGGGAGGGGGAATCGCCAGCAGGACTGTGCCTTCCCCCTCGGAAACAAAAACGTCGGGAAATAAAACTCAGAGGCTTGTTTTGGAGCTTTAGGGAGCGAGCGGGCTCTGTGGGGCTGGACAAGGCGAGGGGGCGATCTTCATCCCTCGTGTGCGGGGCAGGAGCTGGGGCGGGAGGCGCTGCCCGCTCGCAGGCAGAGGGGTTGACGCTCCCGGAGAGCTGGGGCGTGTGCTGAGTCTTCCCAAGGGCTCGTTTTAATGTTGTTGTGAACTTCACAGCAGTGAAATCTCTCGCTGGTGTGGAGCCGTGGACTCCACACATGCTGACGGAGAGGCGTTCTGTCTAACTTCAAAAAATACCACAATTACTTAGATGAACTTTAGGTTAAACAGTATTCTACTTCCCCCCCCGCAAAATAGAGAGCACTACAGCGCCCCCTTTGCGAAGCGGGCTCGTCCGGGATTTGAACCCGGGACCTCTCGCACCCGAAGCGAGAATCATACCCCTAGACCAACGAGCCGCTGTCTGTTGCCATTTCCCCACCTAAGCATTTCACTTACTTCCCGCCTCCTGCCAGCCAGCCCCACCCACCCCCTGGGCAGTGCTTCAGTGGCTCTGCCTCCTCCCCCCGCCACGTCCCAAATGGTTCCGCCCACTGCTTCGGCGAACATCATTCCTCTTTAATTACTGTGGTGTCCTCACCCTCCCCCAGCCAGGGTAACCCGACCCTACGGCTCCGCTCAGTACAGACGATTCCATGTGACCGAGGAATGGGGGGGACGGGGAGGGAGGTCGAGGACAGCTGCTCTGCTGAGCTGTGCCGAGGGCACAGGAACACAGAGGGATGCACAGACACATGGGGACCGTGATGACAGGGACACAGACAGAGACAGAGACACAGACACATGCACAGACGGGGACACAGACACAGGAATACACAAGACATGTGGGGACACAGAGACACACAGACAGGGGCAGAGACACAGACATACACAAGGACACAGGGATGCACAGATGGGCACACACAGGGACATGCACACAGGGACACACGGATACACAGACACACAGGGACACACAAGGATACATGGACACACAGGGACATGCACAGAGACAAACACAGGGACACACAGGCACATATAGGGACAGACAGAGACATGGAGACAAAGACACACACAGGGACACACAGATACACAGACACACACAGAGACGCGCACGGACACATGAGCAAGGCTACATGGGCACACACAAGGACACAGACACAGAGACACATGGATGCATACAGGAACACACACACAGAGGGAGATACACAAAGACATGGTCACCCACCCAGGTGACCAAAAGAAGCCAATTGATGTGATCTGTCTGGATTTCAGTGAAGCCTTCAATCCTGTCTCTCACAGTCTCTTCCTGTTTAACTAGTCAGATAAACACAGAATGCAATGGGTGAGGAATTGCCTGAAGGGTCGGGCTCAAAGGGTCACAGTGAATGAGGTTGCATCAGGCTGGAGACCAGTCAGCAATGGGGCCCCACAGGGATCCATCGTAGGACCGGTACTCTTTAATGTCTTCATAAATTCATAAACCTGGATGCAGGATTTGCCTTTTTACTAACTAAGTGTGCTGATGACACAAAACTGGGGGGGGAGCTGTTAACACTATTATACACCAGCACAAGACCTCCACCTGCAGAGGGATCTGGACAAACTAGGGAGCTGAGCAATTGCCAGTCACATGAAGTTTGACAAGGGCAAGTGTCATGTTTTGCACCTGGGAGACAACAACCCTGGCTATCCATACAGACTGGGGAGGGAGAGGCTGGAGGGCAGCCCTGTGGAAAGGAATCTGGGGGTTCTGGTTGATGGCAAGTTGAACATGAGTCAGCAGTGAGCCCTGATAGCCAAGAGGGCAAACATGTCCTGGGGTGCATCAAGCATGGCATTGCTAGCCTGTCAGGGGATTTGACTGTCCCACTCCACATTGGTGTGGTCTCACCTTGAGTATTTGATGCAGTTTTGGGTACTACAGTATAAAAAGGATATCAAGCTACTGGAGAGTGACCAGAGGAGGACCACAAAGTTGGTGAAGGATTTAGAGGGGAAGTCCTGTGAGGAGCAGCTAAAATCACTGTTCAGCTTACAGGAGACTGAAGGGAGATGTCATATAGCAGTTTACTGTGTCTTTACAAGGGGAGGAGGAGGAGCAGGTGCTGATCCTCTTCTCTTTGGTGACTAATGATAGTACCTGATGGAACGGCAGGATGATGTGCCAGGGGAGCTTTAAGTTGGGTATTGGGAAAAGGTCCTTCACCCAGAGGGCGGTGGAGCACTGGAACAGCTCCACAGGGAAGCAGTCATGGTGCCAAATCTGACAACATTCAAGAAGCATTTGGACAACATCCTAAGACACACGATGTGAATGTTGGTGTTGTCCTGTGCAGGGACAGGAGTTGGACTCAATGATTCTTGTGGGTCCCTTCCAACTCTGCACATTCTCTGATAATGACAAGTGCAAGTATGTATGAATCCTCTCACGCTTGCCCCCCCCCCCCTCCCGCCCAGGCAGGTAAGGTGAGCTGTGGGAGGCAGCTGGTGGTTCTCTTCCAACAACTGGCGCCAGGAGTGGTCATTTGGGCCCACGGGAGGCTGCAAGTGAAACAACTTAAGAAAAGGCCTTGGGCTTCACATGCTTCAGCATTGGGAATGTGTTTCTCATGTGCTGGGGCCCAGAGGAGCATGTGGTCTTCCCCTTGATTTCTGTATCCACTCCATGCTGTCAATTGGACTCCAATTTAGTCCCTGATGTGCTATATCCTGCTAATGCCTCCTGTCACCCTCAAGCTTCCCCCTGATTCCACATGTCTGTACTAGCTTCCTTTGCATCCCAGATCTTTCAAAAAACCCTGTTTCTCCCATCAGTAATTACTCTTGGTCCTTACTCATCCAACACTTAAGTAAAGCATTGGATGTAGTTCAAATGCAATTCAAATACAGTCCAATAGAAAAATAACCATAGAAACAACAATATCCCAGCCAAACACAACTGCAGCAGACTCTGTGCTCTTGGGCCTCATTCCTCTCTCCACTTTATCTTTACTCTTGTTCTTTTTTTCATCCTTCACGCCTAATCTACAGGTCTTCTGACCTGTAAGGTTTGTGCTTCTGGGTTTTTTTTAAATCTTGCAGGCACCATCCACATCAGAGGAATTGCATAAATGATATCAGATTTTTCTTGCCGAGGGCATTTTCTTGTTCAACCATCAGTGCCTTTATACCTAATGTTATACACTCCAGCCTCAACAATTTGGCAGACCCGTATGAGTCCAAATAGGGTGCCCTCACTCTATATGCAAATCCAAGCTGTGGTCTGCATTTCAGTTAAAACTTTTTGACCCTGTACACCATGTGGATACAAGACTGTGCTACCCAAGCCATTGTTTGCCAATTGTATGGATGGGTCATCAATACATGCCGACATGTATCCTCTGCTTTTCCAGTGTCATGATGCTAATACTGGCCAAAGAGTCTTTTCTAAATTTGTTCTCATCTGTCCTGCAGACAGGGCAAGATTTGTGTGCTACCTGAGCAAACATCACTCCTAGAAGGATGTGTGAATGCCTTCAGTTGAGAAACAGACTTTTTTTTTTCCCTGCAGCTTGTAAAGCCATTAAGGACAAAGATGGTGATGTAACTTCTGGCACAGAAAGTCTCCAAACTGTTGATTGCCAGAAGCTGGGAAATTTCAAAAGGAAGGATCACTCTATGTTGCTTTGTTGTTTTTGTTTTTGTTTTTTTTTTTTTTTTTTTTTTTTTTTAATACTTCCCCTGAACGCTGTTGAAGAAATGGCACTAGGCTAGATAGCTTTGCTTTCTTCTGCAGAGCTGGGGCAGGGAGTGCAGCAGTCTCTACTGACATAGTTAGCCCCAAAGAACAGCTTCCTTTGTGGGTACAATACATTGTTTATTGCTCTTCCCCAAAAGTAAAGAATAACACAAATTAAATCAAAACTGAATCTTAAACTGTTCCAACGACAGTGGAAATCCTGCCCCTCTTTTTCCTGCTGCTACCTGCTCTCCCCATCCTTCCTCAGATTCCTTCAAATCCCCAGCAAGAAACACACAGATTTTATTTTGCTTTGGTTTTATTCCACCATTTATTCCTTCTGTTCTCCCTCGGATTTCCATTCCCTTGCTTGGGGCACACATACTCGTTCTCTGAACGGGCACACATACATCTATATATACAGTAAGGCACAATCACTCACATCCAGATGGGACACTGCTGAAAGAAGAAATGGTACAGTGGATGATTGCAGCCTGCCCTGGTATAGAAGCTTTAACAAACAGATTAAAATGGATTCAAAGGCAACAATGCTCCACAACATGGCTCAAAAGTATTGGGGGTTGCATTTTCCAACAATCTTGTACTATGCAGGAGGGGCAACACTGCTGGCTCTCATCAAAAGACGTCTCAATGCCCTCACCTGCGAAAAGAAAGGCAGGGCATGGAGCCACTTCTTTCCTCACAATTTCAGACCTGGCAAACAGAAAGGGGATATCTCTCAAAACCATTTGGCTTGTAACTGCTGTGTGCAGAGTGCACTCAAGGATGGATATGAGCTGTGTTGTATAAGATGCTTGTGCTTGTCCACAGGGACAGGAATAACCCAAACCTCTGACTCTGCCCAGCTTAATGTTTGCTAGGAGGAGCTTTGTGATAGATGAAGAGGAGCTGACCTGTTCTGCCCTTAGTCTCTGTAGCTGCATCTGTGTTGCTGGGTACTAGATAGCTGGCAATAGGTTCAAGCAGTGGACCCTGACCATTCACAGCACTTAACAGCTATCTGGCTCCTTGGTTTCTGACAAGTCTCACTCGCTGTCACCAGTGAGACCAGGCTTGTCCATAGCTCCATGTCAGGCTGTGAGTACAAGCCCCATGGCCTAGAGCCAGAGCTCTAGATTCAGAACTGCAGAGACATCTTCAAGCACTACTGCCAGGAAACTAGTCAGGTGAGAGACTGTTATCTATCTTTCCCCTAATAACTTATTTCTTATGGGCAACAAACTCTCTTCAGATGTAAAAGCTTTTTGGCTTAGTAACTCTAGATCCATGACTTAACTAGTAACCCAAGAGTTAACTAGTAACCCAAGAGTTAACTAGTAACCCAGGCAAATCTAATATAATGCCTAGAGGGGCTGGATATCTGACCTTCACCAATTCATATTCAGCCAGGACATATGACTAGAAACTCAGCCATCTGAAATCTCTTCTTTGACATACATAAAATTAATCAGCTGTTTCCAAAGAGCTGGGATGCTTTCTAACACAAATGGCAATTGGTGGCCGCCCACAGAAAGTTCCAAAAGAGAATCAAAAGACGGGATAGGTCTGAAAGTGAGAAAGACTGATGGAAAGGTGGCTCTAATAAATCTTGACTGAAGCCCAGAGCTGGATAAGAAAACTTGCCCTGTTGACCTACATAGTGCGTCTTTTCTGTGCATCGTATCTGTTGGTTGCTACTTTCCCTCAGTACTAAAAATACCCCAATGTTGAAGCATACAGAAAAACTGCCTACCACAGTTGGCTGCTTCACAGATCAGCCAGCTTGACCTCCAGAGGGATTTTATGTTTTATGGACAACAACCTAAGAGTTTTCCCCTTATTTAGGTTTCACATTGTCTGCCATACAGCATATATGGAGAAAACATACTTTTTTCCTACTCTTAAAGTATTACTGAAATTTGAAAACCCAAAATATTTCAGAAGAAGCTACCAAAATGCACCATACATGTTTGCATGTAACTGATGAACTTCATCTAAGACCAATGCAGGGGAGAAGAAAAAGACATAATGGAGCAGGATGAAGGAGCAGAGGTCCCAGGACTGGTGGTGGTTGTCAGCTCCAGGACAGCACTTATGAAGTCTCTCAATTCCCAAGTATCTCCAAGGAACACCAGCTGACAACTCAGTTTTGAACTCTGAAGCGTTGCAAGCCAGTCTCTTGTTCTGAGTGTCCCACAATATGATGGTGCAAAACAGAGAGCCGGGAAACAGCCACTCAGCTCCAGGATGAGTGTAGACGTCAGAGGCTATCCATATTCTGCTCCTTTCCTGACATGGAAGGTTTTCCAGTAGCTTCCACTTTGATTGGGTTAGATGGCTCCTATTCACATGTTAAGTCTCCTGCGCCCTGATTGGGTGTGTCCTTTAGAGAGGGGAAAAGTATGGTAACTATGAAAAATAATCATGGATCTAATTAAACAGAGTGCTGGGGAATCTGTGACCTGGGGGGTGCTTCGGTAGTTTCTGTACTAGGACACAAAGGCAAGCTGCAACCTAAGCACCAGCCTGCTTCATTCAGTTGCTTCTTGCCAAACCAAGGAGGCATTTAAAGAGGGGACAAGGCAGTTGAGGTAGAATGAGGTATTTCCTCAGGCATCTGTGCCTATGTTATCTGTGGTTAGAGAATATGTTAGAAGCTACAGTTTAGCCAGTGGAAATCCTCTTTTATTTTAAGTGGCAGAGTACTGTGCGTGCTTCCAGGGCTGATCATGAAACAGGTATGTGTGCAAACACTACTTTTGCTGACACAGCTACCAAGCTAAATATATATAGAAAAACAAAATATATATGTATGCATGTATATGTTGGTATGTGTGCATAAAAACATATAAATACGTGTGTGTTAGGAGGCATATTGAGATAATATACACATGAATAGGGTTAGGGAAAAGTGCTTTTTACTGCAAGTGCTTTCAAATTGCTTTCAAAAGGGCAATTCAGCCTGGTGACCGATGAGCAGACCTTCTCCACTGTACAGAAGCCAGAACTGGCTTTGCTTCTTTTCCATCCCCTCTCTCTGTAACACCATCCAGAAGGGCTGGTTGTTTTAAGTACACTGAGGTTTAACGCTCTTTAGGTGCAAGGAGCAGCAGAGATGTTGCTGTGTTCTGTCACAGTTTCCATTTTCATTAGTAAATAAAACCCTCTGGTATTTTAGGAGCCATCATCATGCTTACTAGTCTTACCTGTGTCACAGTTTTGCTGTGCCCTAGTCCTCTGCGACTGATGTTGAAGACTCACTGACAGTCTGTAATCCCACAGCATCCTGCAGTGGTTCAGGTGCCAGTGGTGTTTCTTCAGCGTCTGACGTTCCCTGTGCATCTGTGCTGTCATTGGTCTCCTTCACTTCAGCTTGAGTTTCAGCTTCTTCCTTCACCTTGTCCCCCTTTTCCTGTTCACAGGCAGCGCTTTGCTGCTCTTCTTCCTGGGTACCCTGGCACACCTTCTCCTCCTTCTCTCCAGAGGGAGGCTGGGGAGAGTTCTCCCGTGGGGCACCATGGCACACCTCCTCCTTATCATCCTTTGTATCCCCTGCGTTATTCTTGCAAGGACTTATTTCCTCTTCCTGTTTTCCCTCTTTCTCTTCATCTTCTGATCTGTGGGATCCTCTCCTTGATGGAGGTTTCTCATCAGATCCTATCTGTTTCTTTTGCTCTTTGCTCTCTTTTTTTTCTGATTCTTCTGTCTTGCCCATGGGCCCAAACACCTCATCCCCATCTTCCTTGGCACCATTTTCTGGAGAGGTGATGTTGACCCCTAAATCATCCCCATCTCCATATTCAGACAGAGATCTTCGGAACTTCCTGGAGGGAGGCCTGCGCTTTATTGATCCCCGTGTTCGCACCTTGGAGGCAGGAAAAGCAGACATTGAGGCAGTTAAAGAGCACACAGAATCACTAGGTTGGAGAAGACCCACAATGGAAAGCAGGAAATCATGACATGGGAAACTGCACTGCACTGTTGACCTCACTTTACCTGCTCTGCTACTGAAAGACAGGGAAATGAGGGCTCCTACCCATGAAAGTCTACTTAAGAGGACAAGCAAATCCCTGGTATGTGCCTCCTTTCCTTTGGTAAAGATGGTGCTGAAGGTCATTGTCTCAATTTAAAATGCAGCTTCTAGTAGAAGGTAGACCCTAACCCAAGGACACTGCATTCATTATGGAGATACTGCTACCTTTGGACATCTAGGCCTTTTCTACTGTTGGCAGCCTAGTGGTTGAGAAAGGAATCTGCACGCCAACCAAGGATCATGAATGCAGGTTACAGCTCCCCATTTAAGAGTTGTGCACTCTGCAGACACGTGCCAAACCGCCGTGCTCTGCATGGCTCCCTAAACTGCACCCAATCTAGCTTTGACAGTTGCTGGTACATGGCACCACCTCCTCATGGTGCTCCTTGCCCAGTTACCCACCACCCTGTTATCGCTGAACTGAGGTGACTGAGTCCTGCTGCTTCAACCATTCTCTTTATCACTTGGCCAAGAAGGCTTCTGGAGCTGCTGGATCATGAAGATCCATTTACAGGTGCGCAGAGAGCTCCACTGAAGGCCTATTTCAATCCCAATGCCTCAATCTCTTCCCATGGCTACAAATGAACACTGTTACAGTAGGACTGAGGACCTACTTTTCCTCTTCTTCCCCAAGTGATGAGCAAGCCTGTGTGATGGAGTAATCTTTGCACACACCCTACCTTGTTATAGAATTGCAGCTGAGTGCCTTCTGGTGGTTGGTCAAAGCTGACTGGTGTCTCATTCGCTTCGCGGGGCTGGGACTGAATCCCTGGGCTGCTGGGCGTTGAGGGAGGGGTGCTGAATGGAGAAACCAGGGCTTTCAGACCAGGGCTTTTGGGAGATGCTCCTGGCAGCAGCGCAGCTGGAGTGAAAACCAGATTGGCCTGCAAAGTAAAATCTGCATCACCGGTGTGCAAGACACCAGCGTGTACTACATGTGAAAACCACATGGAGGAACCCTTGCTCTTGCCGCGGGAGCTGTCGCATCTCTCAGCTGTCACAGCCCACATACCTTCTGGTTATGGGTCTCTCCTGGCGACAACATCAACAAACAAGTCCGGGCAGAGAAGTTATGACTGGACATTTGCCTTTCCCCAGCAGCTGGATCATAGGACGTGTCTTTTTGTCATCCTGAGGCCTTTGGGGATTTTCCAGTGACCCAGCCAAGACAGTATATTCAGCAGTGGCTGAGCTGGGAGAAAGTCTGCAACCAGCAACCACTTTGAGATTTAAACCCAAGCAGACCTTGCATTTTCAAGCCTGGTCTGCGGGCCTTCTGAATCTTCTGCACAGTTGTGATGAGCGAGAGGATCATGGGAAGAAGCAAGTTTGTGATGAACTGTGGCAAAACACTCCCTGCTCACCTGTCACTAAGAAGCACTTGTAGGCAAATGTCCTTGGGTGCATTGAGAGGGACAGTGCTATGAATAGGCTTACGTTTTGTCAGGGTAGCCAGAAGGCACTGTACTCTGGAGCTGCACGTGCTGCCAGGAAAGCCAGTTGGCAGCAGCAGGGCACTGTGTCTACAGGCTATCGAGTGCTGAGCTGCCCTCAGCGGCATGAATCAGGTGCCAGAGAGAGATAAAATATGGGCAAGAAGCACTGGTGTGTTTGTGTGTAACTGGAAGAATTGAGGCAAGGAAAGCACAGAGCTTCTTGGCAGGTGCAAGGACATGCCAGAGCCCAGGCTGCCCTTCCCACTGCCAGGATTTTAGCTGCCTGTGCTCAAGTCCAGTTCCCCGGTAGGGTGCAGGTGACAAGCATGATTTAGATTGCTGTGAAGAAAGAGGTGGAGGAAGCCTCAGCCAGGGTTTACCTCACTTTCTTTAGTGAGTTGCATTTAAACTGAAGCTCCTGTCCCTGCTCCCTACTTGAGCTGTGCTGCTGCCGTGCCTGTGCACAGCCATGTACTCCACAGATCCAAATGATCCTGACCTGCCTGTGGACATGCCTGAGAACTGCTGGACTGCTTCTGATGTTGTTTACCATCACTAGACCTGCTCTGCCTTCCTTGTCTGTGTGTTGTGGGACAGGGTCCTCATCTGTGAGGCCACAGCCCTGCTTACCTAGCTGTCACCCTTTCGTCCTGGATCCTCTTCCCCTGTGGCTACTCTGCAAGGGAAGTAATCATGACAAATGCCAATTAGTTTTAATTCGCTGGGGCAGCAGTGCGGGCTTTTCCAGGACCTACCTGTAGCTTTTCAATCATGGGGGAGCTTTTCACCTTGACCTTGGGAATGGGGCATGCATTTGGAGACCGCTTCTGCAAAACAAAATGAAGTCACACAAAAAAGTCACAATAGAGTAGGTGGAAAAGAGGAGATACAATGAAGGCAGAAAACTTGGAAGAGATAAGCAAAACGTGTTACTAGGGGAGCAAATGAAGCCTCATATAGGATCTTGACACAAAATTAGCTTTCTTCTTTCCCAACCCTGCACCCATTTTGTTACCTGGCCATCCCAGGGCTCTACTTACATGAATCCTTCCTTTGGGAGAAAAGGTGACTGTCTGCTTTCTGCCTGAAGTATCTGAGTTAGGTGATGCATAATGGCTCTATTGCTACATGGCTTTCACAAAGGTATCTAACCTATGACAGTTTCCCCTCATATTATTTCAGTGCAGAAGCCTTAATGCTGGTAAACATTGTGAACTTATTGTGACAGGAAGACTTTCTGCCATGACTTGATTAACAGAGTTAAATGGTACCCAATGATTATGTGCAGGAAAGGCATTAGTGGCCAGAAAAGCAGAGGTATAAAAGGCTGAAAACAGTTTGAGAAAGGGAGAGCACTGCTTTGAGAAGGGGCACATAGCCTTTTATAGGTCCAAAGGAAAAGAAAAGAATCTAAGATTTTAAAGCTTGTGCTTCTTTGGCATTTAGGCAGCAATAGTCTGTAGCTGTCAGAAAAGAAGGTAAAGACCCACCCCCTTGTTAAGGGCAGGTGGCTGTGAAATTTGTGAGTAGACCTCATATCCTGAAATACAGAAAGACAGAAGTGACTGGCAAGGGCCTGAGCATAAACTTCAGTGAGAAGCAGCCAGTATATGGGGACCTGCTCATTCAAGGGTGCTGTATGGAAGACATCTCAACACAATATTCTGTGGGTGTTGCTGACAAAATCCTCTCTTCACTCTGGATTAATTATTTCATTTTTCTGAAGAACAAAAAATCTCAAGAGCAGAACTTTTATACTGTTATACTCAAACCCCTAGAGTCCATCCGAAGGCAATGAAGAGCTTGGGTGCTCCCTGTGCTAAGCACTGTTCAAATCTAATAAATGCCAGGAGTTCCTACTTTAAAATCCTTGGAAGACGGTAATTGGGTGTATCTGTCAGTGCCCTAAAGGTAAAACCAAAAGCAGTAGAGATGGGGTATGTGTCCATGCTACAGGTGTGGGAAACAGCATGGAGCTGATCCCAGTCAGTACGTACATCTAAGAAGGGCAAGGTTCAGTGCTGCATGATTTAGGTCTTTGGCTGCACAGCCTGACCTCGCTGCTGCCTCCAAGTTTGTGTCTCAGGAGAGAAGAGGCTGCAGGGAGGAGAGACCTTGTCCCCCTATTAAAATACTCACTTGCTCATCATTGTCACTTGTTTCAGTTTTGTGGGAATACAATGGAAGGGAGCATGGTGGTTTCCTCCGAGTTGGCTTATGTGGTGATACCTAGGAGAAGAAAACAACCAACTCAGCAGGCAGGGAAATCAATTTTCTAACAAAAGACATAAAATTGAAGCACCAAGGGCATGCTCTGAAAGTGACCTGCTTGGGTAGCAGGGCTCAGCTGGCCGAAGGGAAGGAAGAAAAAGGTATTAGCGTATGGGCATGTGGCCAGTATGCTAGGTGTGCTTGCACCATTTCCAGCCCAGTCCTGGTGTTGGAAAAATAGTCTGTATCTCTTCCACAGCATGAACCATGAGAATTCAGGCTTTGCACAAAGGATGCTCTTCTGAGCTTTTGCAGGTTGGAGAAGCCTTCGCAGAAGCTTCATCTTCAAAGCATCCTGATGGAAACCCCCTCAGACTGGAAGAGTTTGTTATTGTTCTCTTTCCTGTCTTATTACCAGGATTTCCTTTTAATGAGTGTCAGACACCTACCTGGTTTGTGATTTTTCTTTTTTTGTACCTGATATATTTTAGGGGTGAAAAAGGGAATTCTAACTTTTTCAACATCTCTCACAGCCCCATTCTTTTCTCTCTAATGAAGAGCATCTCACAGAGACAAGGCCTCAGCTGCAATTTTTAATTTGGCCAAGAAACAGATTCTCCAGGAAACAAGGCAACTTAATGGTGGGGCACCAGTTCCTTCTAAATGTCCATAGACTCTCAGAAGTACAGAGTGCTCACTGGGAAGGAAGGGACACATAGAATGATACCTACAAGTCATTCCTTCAGAACTATTGCTCTAGTCTCAGTGGGAAGCTGTTTCTATTTGTATGCCAGGCTTGTAGTTTCCTGCCAAGGTGTTAACACAGTTTTGTGTGCTAATAGACAAAATACTTGGATAATATTGTGGCTCTTGGATAAAATCCACAATATAATATTTGGATAATTTTGTTACCATCTAACAGGCAAGCATGTGAAAAGTTGGATTATGGCATCTTTGCCCCCTGTTGAGTTAGCTGTCTGAGAGGACCTTTAGACTTGATGTCACTTAACTTCTGGTGCTGCTTCACCCAGTTATGGCAATACTATGTCTCTAAACAGCTAAGGGCAGCCCTGCCCTTCCCCTTATATCATGCTAGGAATCAATAATATCATGTTTTACTGAAACCTCATCATTTTGCAGCCATGCAACGCTGTGCTGTGAATGTATCAGAGGTTCCCTGGTTGATAGGTCCTCCTTTGCTGGCATGGGTCAAGCAAGGGTTAAAAGCCATCCACTCAGACATTAATCTGAAGCCAGCCTGAGAAAGCTGGTTAGGAAGTGACAGATGGCTTGGAGAGAACAGAGAGGAAACTTTGTCCTCCTCTGTCTCTGGAGAAAATGAGTTTCCCCCCACTGTGAGGCCCCTCCACAAGACCTTGGTTTGGGAGTGGCAGAGGTCTGCAGATAACACAAGAGAGGTCTGGGAACGTACTGCCTTCTTAAGGAATGAGGGACTTTTAGTGCAATTAAATCCCATACCTTAGAAAGAGGAAATTGCTGTAATGGGATGGATGGAGTGACTGTTAGCTGGTGACTAAAAGGAAATAAGTGCTTGGGAAGAGACTGGCTATTCCCATCCTGGGACTCAGCTGTGAGAGTGGTAACTGCTGATAGATGGTGGCATGCCAGCCCTGCAGGACAGAGGTCACCACAGCATCCAGGCAAAGACAGGAGGAGTGACAGGGAGGATCCCCTTAGGCCCAGCTTGGTACACGCTGAAATTAGCCAAGCAGTGGAAGGAAGCAGTTCAGTTTTAAAGGGGCACCCACTAACTGAAGACAGCCACCAGTAAACATTTATGTTTCCAAAAAATCATACAATGATATGGGGGGGGGGGGGGGGCTCTCCTAAAATGTCAATGTCCCTCCATAAATACTCTGACTTCCCTTTCTTCCTAAGAGAGGTAATCTAGTGTGTTGCCTATCTAGTGAAAGAGAGCTTGTGAGGCAGTGCTTGAGATAGTGGGCTTTCCATAAAAAGAAGTTTCAGCATGATAGAGATAGGCACAGAATAAATAATGTCATTGGGAAGAGGTAATGAGGGCAAGTGAAGAGAGAGCTTGCTTTCTCAGACATGTATATAAGGCTGTACCTGAAGAAAACTTTCTTCTTTTGTGAACAAGGTGGTGATGACCTGCTACTGGCTTCTACACTGCGTAATGTGTTGTTTGCTTGCTTTTCCCATGGCTCAATATTAGCTATTTCATTATTCATTGTTGCCCTCTGCCCACAAAAGGCAGACCAAATAGTACATGCTTTGCTGTCTGCTATTGTTAGGGATACAGGCTCACACTGCCTGGTTTTGCAGTGTTGCAGTTACAGCATCTAGTTGCCCTGACGTACAGCTCTACCAAAATACTTGTCCACAAGTCAGTAATGTATGGAAGACACTGTCATAGCTTTCATTGCGCTAGGACACAAATCCTTTGCAAAGATTCAAAATCAAGGTGGATTCATGCTCAGATCACTGATGTTTAACTTCTAGAGGCAGCTGTGAGTGCCTCATTTCTTGCCCAGTTATCAGCTGAAGAGCTCCTTACCTCTTTTCCAGTGATATTGGCTGCTTGCTCTTTGAATTTTCCTGCTAGCTGAGCCACAGAGGGTGATGCCGACTTGTCCACCTCTGAGTTGGTCTCTGCTGGCCTGTTCTGACAAATTGGGAATAACCATTTATGAGCAAAGGCTGGGAAATGCAAGCAGACTAGAGAGAAGCCTGTGTATATGTTATAAAGTTCAAAACTAAGCAAGGACTTAAAGCAGAGTTTCTCACATCTGGCATCAATCATCCAGCCTGAGAGCAAGAGGTTTGGGAAGATGGGACCTAGCAGCATTTTCAAATATTCCAGAAAAACAGTAATTCACACAGATCCTTTCAGCTCTAGCAGTGAAGGGCCTACACTCAGCACTTTTCACTGGGAGCAAACAAAGTATTTAATGAAAAGAGTCTGTTCCCCATCTTTTCCTCACAGTGAGCAGATGGACCAGGGCAGTAAAGGATGCTCCCATACACCTTCTCAGCTCTCCCCTGTGTTTTTTACTGCCCTGGTCACCAGCACCCTTCCTTTTCCAGTGGTTCTGCTGCAAGAAACCACTCCCTTGTCCTCACAGCAAGCCAGCATCTGTTTGGGGGTATCCCTGTTCTGTTCTGTTCTGCATTTTTAGCAGTGAAATGCTCAGGCAGGTTTGGGAGAGGGAGAAAATACGAGGGCTAAGAGAAGCTTCACCTCCCCTGGGCCAACAACAGGCTGAGAAGCCATAGGCTTGTTGGAGACTGGACAGTGAAGCTTTTCCCACAGCACACAGCCCTGGTGTCATCCCACATTTACCTTGTTTTCTTTTCTATGTGCGTAGCATGAAATATGAGCAAAAAACCTAGAAATCAAAGCTGATGAAAGGAACCCTTTGTTCTTTGTTTCTAGTATCTGATGCCAGGGAAAACCAAACCATAGGAACTGTGAACAACTAACCAACAATACTTGTTTTGTTAGAGGCAGGGACCTCAAAACAACAAACGAGGCTCCGAACCATCAGCAAGGAACAACATATCTCTGCTCCCTCTACCACCATCATGAGCATGTGAAGAGCACCACACTTCTTTCCCCTCTGCCTCAATACTCTTTTGCTTCTCAGCCAGAAAGTTACCCCAAAAGCTGTTGCTGGAGGAATATATTTCTGTTTCTCCAAAGGCTCCAGCGGAGCCCTTCCTTCTCCCTTTATGCTGTTTTGCTTGGGAAGGACCTGCTTTCACATCAACACAAGCACTCCTTCAGCATTTCTGGAAGTGAAGAGCCCTCAAAACACTCATCTGGCCCATGTATGGACCATTTCCTTTGGGTGACCATGCTACAGGGGCTGGAGAAACAGCTGTGGAAGCATGAAATCATATTAAAGAAGGAATTTATTTAGACTCCTAGTTTCTTAATTAAAAGCAAATTGAGGAATTTACATGAAGGATGATCTCATCATCTGCAACTTGGAACACTGTAGTCTGAAATACCTGGTCAAGAGCAGCATGGCTAATTGCCTATTTGCGTAGTGGAATAGGGCCTTCCCCTTTCTCAGAGACCTGTAATAAATGTCCCAATAAATGCTGTCTTCCTTCTCCCAGTCCCATAAGCCCCAGTTGATATCTGCCATTCCCTGTTTCCAGGATGCTGACTACATCTCCCTCATTAAAGTTTCCCTGTATGTTGGACCAGTTTTCTGGCATCAAGGCACAAAAGCCGTATCAAGCTGCCTTCTCTCAGTGAACTCCTTGCACCTTCCCCCCAGCTTTCCAGCCTTCATTAGACTAATTGCAAGCAGGGGAAGTGGCAGATAAGTGGAACAGTGGAAACAATGAGGTAAGCAGATCAGCAGGGCAACCTGCTGCAAATGAAAAATGATGGTTGGACTAAGAGGGGAAGGAGAACATTTCCCAGTGGCAGGCTGGCTCCCTGTTGTGAAGGTAAAGCAGGCTGGAAAGAGAAGGGAGTAAAGAACAAACCTGGGGAAGGCAGGATGGTTTGTGAGGCTTGGCTTAGCATATCATCTCTTAAGATAACTGGGCATGGCAGAATGGACACCTGCACTAGGGACTCATTTGAAGCTGAGGAGGTACATGTCTCCAGTGTTTGTGCTGGAAGAGTTTCCTTCCTCATAGTCCCTTTTCCTCCAAAAGCTTCTTTCACAGCCCTTCGCCTTTACCCAGAAAAGACATTGCACTTCCTCTTCGTCTCTTTGACCTCTTGTTTTGGGGTTGTTGTGTTCTTTCCTTTCCCTTTTTTTTTTTGAGCTACAGTCAGAAAACACAGCTCTCTTTCTCTGGATCTCATCAAAGCTGTGAGGCTGGAATGATTCCACCCTTTTCTTGTTTTGCTGGTAGCAGGCATTGATTGCAACACGTCTCTCGCCGGCGCGAAGCTCGTTGACCAGGGTGCAGGAAGCAGTGAACATGCCATTCTAAGATTAGCACAAGTAGCCCACGGGCTGTGTCCTCCTGAAATTGCCAGCTGCAGACTCTCTGATTACGCCACACATTTTGCAACAGGAAAAGTCCTTTCTCAGATCCTTTCTGGCAACAACACTGTCATCCTGTATGCAGCTTTTTCTACAGTTTCTTCTTTTTGCCAACTGGTGTGCTAGGCTCTGTGTCTTCTAGACAAGGGAGTGTGCCATACCAGGGCACTCGTGTGCAAAAAGTTCTCTTCCTTGCACTGCAAGGAGAATGCCATCCCCCTGACTTCCAGGGCCTGCACTAGAAGTTTCCCTCCAGCTGGAAGGAAGGTGGGAAGACTCACTTTCTCACTCTCACCCCAGAGCATGTACCAACCTTCAGCCTCTTCCACTATTAAGACAGTGTCTGCTCCTCTCACTGCAGAGTTCAGTGCTAGCTCTCTCCTGCCCCATGCAACCTCTCCCATTCCTAGTAATTTTTCCCGTCTTGGTGACATAGCCCACTACTTTTCTAAATGATGATAAGGAACGGCTCTGCTCTTCTGGCCAAAAAAAAAAAAAAAAAAAAAAAAAAATTAAATTAGTCAGACTCCGTGAATTCTGCACTCTTTTCAGCCAACTACTGATTTTTTTTTTCATTTTCCAAAGAAGCATAATCAGCCTGCATGGGCTAAAGCCAGTGAGCTAAAGTAAAAGGCGTACTCCACCAGTAATTTGGTGCTACTGCAAGGTCTTTTACTGTTTCACAATGATAAGTGTGTAGGTATTCTGCAAAATGTCAGAGCAGTAAAACAGGAATTGAATTATACCATCAATGCAAGAATGGCACTGTCTGCAAAAGATGAAGTGCAACTAGCAAGTTCTCTGTAAGGTGTTTCACTTTCCTCCTCCAAATAAGTACATAAAATTGAGTAAATTTGAAAATTGTTTGCAACTCCATGTTTATTCATCTGCTTTTAAAACTGAACTTGACTCCTTTGGCAGCACTGGAGAAGAAAATTATGTCTTTATTTGTGGGTTAGGTACAATCACAACAACTCAAACTTCCCACCAAAGTCTCTCCTTCCTTATGCTCTATAGTCCTTGCTTGTGTTGTACAAGTGAAACTGCCCACCGATCTCAGATTCTGCAGATTGCTTGAAGGAGGGGGCATTGTTTTAAGCACAGATCCCTTCTCTCACAAGCTTCTCTCACGAGCTGCCAGCCAGAAACACCATTAGACTCCCAGGAAAATGTCAGGTGCCATCCCGACTGTATCTCTCCAAGGCAGCTGGAAAGCTCTCTAAGCAGAAATGCCTGGGTGCTGTGGCACAGTCGGCTCTGGCTAGCACAGTCACACTTCACTGGTTATTCAATGTACCAAAAGATGTGAGCACTGGTAAGGCTGCCCAATGTGGAATAATAAAATCTCATAGAGGGGGGCCTTCAGTACAGCAGTTTCAATGGCTCAATGACATTTGTATTGTCCTGCTAGAGCCCATGGAGCCACTGTGGGTGCTAGATGAAAGAAAGTGCATGCTAGAGGCCCACAGAAAAGAGATCTGGAGACTGAAGTGTTTCTCTGTGTATACCATGTGGGCGCTCACGAAGAGCTTTTCTTAAAGGTCATGGGTTTGAACTACAGATTTTGCTCCCCTTCCCTCCCCTATGAATCCTCTGACTTGTCTGCTTTTGCAAGTAGGATATTTTGGTCAAACAGAGCACCTTTTATCTGATATGCAAGCCCTCCACCTCACCTGGCAAGGCTGGAGTATTCAGTGGCTGTGAAATCACTGACAGTTATGTATCTTTTGGTATTGGTCCTGTGCACTTTCCACCCTCATTCTCATGCACCTGCATCTAGACATGGTTTTGGGGTCAGTCCCCGACTTCCACATCCCTCCTTCACTTCTAAAGAGCTTTGCAGGAATGATTTCCTGCAGCCTGTTCTCACACCAGTCCACTGTGCCAGCCACCTACCCATACCCTGCACTCACTCAAGCTCTGCAAAGCTCCCCAGTGACTCTCCTGGTGTTTTTTGTTGTTGTTGCGCATAAAAACTACCTCGGCAAAAGCAAATATGGTAAAAATAATGACACATACTGTGTGTCAGAGGCAGACACAATGAGGCATCCAAGGTTCACGGATAGTGTCTTGATTACAGAAACAGGATCCAGAAATAGTGATCCTCAGTACCCAGCTCTCAACACCACGAGAATCATAGGAAAACCAGGTTGGAAGAGACCCACCAGATCATCAAGTCCAACCATTCCTATCAAACACTAAACCATGCCCCTCAGCACCTCGTCCACCCGTACCTTAAACACCTCCAGGGAAGGTGACTCAACCACATCCCTGGGCAGCCTGTTCCAGTGCCCAATGACCCTTTCTGTGAATTTTTTTTTCCTCATGTCCAGCCTAAACCTCGCCTGGCAGAGCTTGAGGCCATTCCCTCTTGTCCTGTCAAAGCAGTCGTCAATATGCTACATGAAAACAAGAGAGGGTTGGTGCTTTTGGGGTGTAGTTTCATAAGGTCCTGGTTTTGGCAAAAAGACTGCTAATGCTTCAACAGATCGTGCTCCCTTGACCTTTCCTTTCCCCCTCCCCTCCTCCCTTGCACCTTTGTGAGTTTGTGGGGCTGTGCTGTAAACTAGATCACTGAAATGATCTGGGCTAAAAATACATCCCTTAACTCTTTACAAGGTTATTTTTAACCCAGATCATTTCAGCAACTGAGTTCACAGCAGAGCCCAGCAAGCGCCTGCACTGCCATTAGCAGGAGAGGAAGAAGGGGTGGCAGGGGTAGCTTGCAGCACAGTGGGGAGGACTTCTCTTTAACCACTCTGGCCAGAGCCTGAGGAAATTGCATCCTTATGTGTCTTCCTATTCAGAGGGCTAATATGACAGAAAAAAAAAAAAAATCATATTTTTGCATGCCTGATGGTAAAGGCTGTTCTGGCCTGTGGCACTGATATTTCATCCTGCAGTCTGTTGTCTCCTCCCTGAGACAGAGCTGAGTGCAGGCCGTGAACCCTGGGAGCAGCTGCACACCATCACAGGGAGCATGTTACCAGCAACCAAGGGATCTGGAGATGTTTCCAT
Source organism: Coccyzus lansbergi (assembly GCA_033558105.1). NCBI lineage: Eukaryota > Metazoa > Chordata > Aves > Cuculiformes > Coccyzidae > Coccyzus > Coccyzus lansbergi. Next base: position 26,332 of record JAUMJK010000931.1, read on the forward strand.
CAAGCATCCACAAAACCTCCACAAATACTCTGTCAGGTTTCTCCAGTAAGCCCTGCTTCAAACAGCAGCAGCCACACATATTGCTGGGGAGTGTTTTTTCCTTACTGCATGGCAGAGGCAAAGTTCTACAGCTGTAGGACCTGCTCAGCTAAGGAAGAGATGGGAAATGCATCTGTGGGGAGGAAACTGTTAAAATAAAACATCATCACACTGTCTGGAGGACAGCAAGAAACGCTGGGAAGCAGTGCCATGGTTTCCTTTGAAATTAAAGCATCAACACTTCCCAAGGCAGTGGATTTCTGGAGGGAATGGAGTCTCTTGCAGATCCCTTCTTCCCTGCCTGGCTGAACCCTCTGAAAGCAAGGACATGCTTCCAGCACAAAGCCTTCTCAGACACGACACCTACCCTTCTCGTTTTTCATTAAGGTAGCTGCATGATTTGAGGGTCCAGCTGGTCATATGCCTTGCCTGCATGGGAAAGCTTATACCACATGCACTGGGGTAACTCTCTCAGTTTGTGCAGGAAGCAATACAGCCTTTATCTGATAGAGATGACTGATTTTCAGTGTAACTGGACTCATTTGCAATCAGCTTGTCTGAAAATAACCATTCTCAAACTTCTCAAGTACCCATTTCTGACACAGAAAGTCACGTTTTGGGAACAACACATAAAGCTATAGCAGGGAACTTCCTTCAGGTCCCCTACCCCTGTGGTGAGGTGCTGCAGCCTCTCTCCTGCAGAGATTGCATTTGGTGAACTGGAGATGTCCTGCTCACTTGCAGATCAATAAAGGGAGAGGCGATGACAGTGCTGTCTCCTCCAATACTGCCCCACTGATTCAGCGTGACCATTTCTACAGGCAAGAGTTAATCCCAGCTCCCTACCCCATCTTTTATTCAACTGCTGAGGCCAGCTGGAGGCAAAAGGTCACTGAATATTCACACAGTATGTGATTGAAGGTACAGTTCCTGTCTATCTGGAGAGGACATGAACTTAAGCTCTGGAGAATGCATCATCAATGCATCTCATTACTAGCCTAACACACCTGTCTGTCAGAAAAGGCCTGCCTTTTTAAAGGTCACGATACTATTCAATAACAATGCAAAATATAATAGCAATCTGTCTCCAAGGAGGGAAGTGAGAAGATCTTCCCTTCGGTTAGCAGTAACCATGGATTACCTATTCTAAAGGTAAGTGCCCTGAGAGGACACTGCTGTTTTCAAGCTCTCATTTTACTATTTGTTCAAGGAAGATAATCTATAGAAACCTGGAATGGTTTCCTGGTTGTGAGACTTAGCCTTACAGAAGAGAATAGTGTAGAATGGACAAGTTCAGGTTCACCTGGGCAAATCTGCCCTTCTTCTTGTCTTGTTCAATGGCAGGAAATATAGAACCATAGAATCATCAGGTTGGAAGAGACCCATGGATCATCGAGTCCACCCATTCCTATCAAAATATAACTGAGTATCAAATATGTAACTGAGTTTTTGATTTCAACCTCTTCTTATAGGCACCAGTCATTTTGGGTACCACATTTCATAAATGCAGATAAGACGAGAAGGGCAGCTTATAAGGAACTACTATTAAAATGAACTAAAAGAAAAATCAAGAATAGTCTTTAGTTAGGATTGGACCCAAGTTACCAGTGAAAAAAATCTATTTTGCATGCAGTTTGTAGTTTCATTGAAAACCATCCTTCTGTGTCTCCCATGAAGTTGAATCCTAGTTTGCACCCTCTTGCCAACATAACCTGAACTGCATCATTTGTCTGTGTCCATGTGAGTGCACCAGTGATATCAGGATCGTATTGAAAGGGGAACATTGTTCAGACTGGGAAGGGAGAGATAAGTTAGCAGGGTAGGTTTAAAGCACAAACTCCCCCAAAGGAGCAAACTGAAAGGCAAGAGGGTGGGAAAAGAACTGATTCACACTGTGAAGAACTGGGCAGCAAAAATGAGGAGTGGCTGCTATACGCAATCTGAGCCTGCTCCTTCTCCCTGCAATTCACAAAAGCATCAATGTGGGCTGTGCACAGCTTGCCCAGGAAGTGGGTGGGATCACACTTGACTTGGCCCATTTTTCATATCCCTAGAAGGAAATGTCACGATGCTTGTTCCGACTGGAGCTCAGCAGCATGCTGGGCCCCTGGCTCAAGAGGCAATATATCCCAAGATGTAAGCCCTGAATAAACAAACCTCTTCTTTCTTCACTGACCCTTCTCTGTCCCAGTGAAGTATCTTTCTTCTCATCTCCCTCTCTACCCTTCTTCACAAATCATTCTCACTGGAGACCTTCCAGCTCTCTGTTTCAGGAAGGATTTATGTGGCTTATTTATACATTTGGGCTCTTATCTGGCAGTGATGTTGCTCCGTGCCTGGTTGTGGTAAATTTTAATTATTGGCAGAAGACCTAGCTAGAAGTGTCTGCAGCTGTGGCTTTGTGAAACTTTGTAGTCAGTCCTGCCCATCATTGTGTCAGCATAGCCTGTAGTGCCATGGGAGTGCTCTTACCTGCATTTCCTACCATTTATTATAGAGCAGGATTGATAATTACTGTGCTGTGCTCCATTAGAGCAAATGCTACTGTGTGAGCCACTGCTGCACCTGCCTCTGGTGGGGCGAGGTTAGCTCTGTGAACTTTGCATATCAGAGCTTTATCACAGCAATATTACAGGACAGGACAAAGCCAGAATACTTTGCAGATCTTTCTGATGTAACCAAAATGGTGGAAAAAAATATTTTCCCCTTTCTCTCTCTCTTTTGTGTTTTCTTTGATCAACCTTTACCAGAAGCTAAACAGCTCCAGTTCACATCCCACATAAAAATTTTGTGAGCTTTGAGAATGACAGAGTGCAGAGTCCTCGTTTTCCACCAAGATGCCCTCAGATGGCTGGGCAAAGAGGAATAACTGGCCTCAGACTGGTGTGGTTCCATCACTGCCAGGATGCAGAAGTGAAATGCAACAGAAGCTGAGTGAAGAACGCAAGATTTCCCTTTGAAAGATTCAAAGAGAATTCCAGGGCTGGTATTAGGACATACAACCCAGCAGTGAAAGAGTATAGTGGTAGATTGAGGTATATAATAATAATCCCAACACACTCTGCAAAAACCTTGGCTGTTGTTGGCCAGGGCTGGTATTTTCAAGCTTGTGCGAACAGGTTTCTAGTTTGACTTGCAACAAAAGAAACTAGTCGCACACCTGTGTCTGTGTCACATGAGAGCATGAACAAATGTGCAGAACCTTTGCACTTCCAAGATAAAGCTTTTTCTATGCTAAGGCCAAACCTCAGCCAGTGCAGAGTAGACTCCAAGTCTGGTCGATGTCACAAAACAGATCCAGTCTTCAATCTTGCAGCTCCAGGGTGAGCAATCTGCAGCCTATGGCAATATATGGTGAACACTGGAGCTTGGGCTTCAGATTTCTGAATGCTCTTTTGAATGCAATGGGACTTCAGATTAGGTTCGGGAAAAGTCCGAGCTCCCGGGCTCTGGAGATAGACTTAAGATTCCTCTGAGTCAGGCACACATCTCTTCTGCACGTATCTCTACATACCGGGAGATTCTCGTTTTCTTCAGGCAAAAGACAGGCTCACTAATTGAGAAATGAGAAAATGGGTCTAAAAATACTAGACATGGAAGTTTTGGACACAGGCAGAAGAAGTAAAGACTCCTGATTACACGTGCTACCTTCAAGGCAGTCAGTGTTGTTACAACCCAGTGACCTCCAGCTTTCTTCAGTTCTAGTTTTAATGAAAACAGGAGCTCTCACAGCAGCCCTAACAAAGATTGGACTAGAACTACTGAAATGCATGTTGCAGGAATGCAGATATCAAGTCTCCTCTTAAAAGTTTTTTGGGTTTTTTTTGGTAACAATTTCAGTGGAAATCAAGCTGGGCAATGACTGGAGTTGGGCAGTGTGGTTCAAGAGCCTCCCAAGTGCAGGTGCTTCTCCATCGCCCCCAGCGATGCTGTGGCTCCCTGTCTCAGTTCCTCCCTTTGTTGCTGATGTATTTCTTCTAGCAAAGTGGATGTGATGCTCATCTTACATAGCTTTGTTTTTCATGACAGTCAGTACGAACACTAGCTTTCCCCATAACTTCCAAAAGACACCCCTTCTCATCAGAGTAATTGCATGAATTCTCAGTTTAACCTCATTACCTGGGACTGCTGCTGTCCTCACAGCCTCCTGGGCCTAAAGTAGAGAAAGCAGCCTCCTGTTTGCTGCTGTGGAACTCATTAGTAACATGTTCTAACATCAGCAGTGCAGTCTGGAAAGGCCCTTATACGGTAAGGGTATGCCAGCCACCTCATACCAGTCTTGAGGCTGGATTTATGGCAAATTGTTCTTTCCTTCGTATTGTAGCTTTCAGGAGTGCCCAGCTTGTGCTTGCTAAGAACGGCCTGGTGAGGTTAGCAAAACCAGCAAATATCAGTGTGAAAGGTATACAAGTGAGATCTTCAGTCTTCCTTGTAGGCAATTGCCTAGTACCTACACGTACCCAACACTGCACAGGCCAATTCAATGCAGTAGCATTATTGCAAACCTTCACAGTTAGGAGCCTCTGCTGACAAGTCAATATATGGTCTTAGGTGTTTTAATGCATGTGTGGCCACTGCTGCATACCCCGCAGAATCAGTCATGAGGGAAGCCAGGGTTTTATTTGTAATGAGAGCGCTCAGGTGTGTGTGCTCCCCTCTTCCCAGAGTACCTCAAATTCTTCTCTACACGTTGGTGGAGCTTTAACAGGCAGGTTGGCAAGCACTCACCCTAGCCCTGCCCTAAGCACTGGATTAAAAAAACATCTCTTGGTGGACAGACCAAAGGGTTTGAAGCCCACATCCCCTGAGAACAGAATGGGGCCCAGTCTGTTTGCTTCCTAAGCAAGTGTCTTATCATGTCTATCAAAGGCTGCCAAGAGTGGTCTGATCAAACGCCATCATTACCAAAAGAGGCAGCAAAATGCAGCACCTGGTGTCTGCCAGGCAGTGTGTGTGTGTGTAACCTCAGCCTGTCCCCTACTGAGACAGAAGCAGCTCTTGGCTCTGCTGTTGCCTGTGCAACATAAGGCATCTGGCTGTTTGGCCGTGACTTGTTGCTCAGGGAAGGAGGTGGCAGACTTTTTAAAATGTAAATACATTATTTTGTGTGTATGTGTAATGTTCTGGGAGCCCTTGACCAGATGATTGCAGAAACCTCCAGTAGCACATGAATGTCTTCATTTCCATTCCCTGTGAGAAGCACTTTTTTTGAGAAGCCTGATGCTGTTTGCTTATGTTTACAGTGATTGGAGTATTCTCCTGGGGAAAGGAGTGGAGAGGAGAAATAAGGATGTGAAGCAGGGAGAATGTGGCAAGGGAAATGCCTGATTGCTAATGCCAGATTGATCTGGGCAGCAGACAACCAATGGATAGGTCAGGTGGGGTGATCCCAGGCTTGCACAGGATCAGCATCCCAAGCACTGGTTGAATTTTGATGTCAAGCAGACAGATGCCTTGTGAAGTGAAGAAACCGGCCAAGTCAGGCAATGGTTGCAAGGCTGAAGATATGGATTAGAGCATTTCTGTTCTACATTAAGTCCCGTAGTTGATTTAGGACAATAACTTGACCTCAACTAGTAAAAATTAATGAGAATTTTAGTCTGGGGCTTCGCAATTTCCACCTTGACCACTGGTTCTCCGAGGCCCACTGGTTCTCCACAACACATATCCAAGGATGGTTATGCTACAATGCAGAGCAGTGAAAGGAAACCTGTAGTAAGGGATCTGAGACCTGTCACTTTACTAGTGACACAACATATTTCACATCTCAATTATATGCATCCCATTTGTTCAGTTTAGCCTTTCTGCCTGCAACTGAAGGGCTGTACCCTAGCAATTGCCTGTAACCTGTGAGGGATCAGCAAGCAGAGTTAGACTACAGCTTCCCTAGGCCACCAAGTCAACAATGTAAGAGGAAGGAGAAGCTCAAAGATGTTGAAAGTCGTAAAAATAGAAGAACTGGAATAAGATTTCGTGCCAGAAGACAGAATATTCAAGAGGAAAGGCACTAAAGGTACTTGAAAGACAAGGTGACTCCTATTGCAGTGAGAAGATAGGAGACTGTGATGAGAAACAGGAGGGTGAAATAAAATGCTGTGTAAAGTATTGGTGGGAACTGAAGCTACAGGGAGACAAGTCTGTCATGTACAATAAGAAGAGATCGTGATCATCAAAATTACCAAGTTTCTAAGACACATGACAACATTTGCCTGGAAACAGTGAAGAAGAAAAGGTAGGAGGGCTTGGTGGGGAGGTAAAAGTCTACATTGCCAGCCAAGCCAGTTGCCTGTGGAAATGGCAGCTGGCTTGGCTGAGAAAGCAGGGAAAACAGATAAGTCACCAATCAATTCAAGGAAAAATGTCCTCGGCCTTTCCTGTAAAAGGGCCATGAGTATGTAATTGCCTCATTACAAGTCTGACACAGCTGCTTGCAGAAAGGCCAAGCAGCCAACATGGAAATAATTTCAGGCAGCAGGAAAAGGCTTGTGGATAAAGTTGATATGTGGCTGGATGCAGTCGCAGCCAGCCACACAAGTGGAGAAACAATGAAAGACACAGAGGCTGTGCCCATATAAGCAGTACGAAAGGTTTTCTCTGGAACAGCTCCTTGCAAGAGGGTTTTTCCTGCCACCTGAAACAATGCAACTTCAAAAACTCAACTGTGGTGGATTTTAAGCACAGACATATCACACAGGCTTCTCTCTTTTGAGACTTTGGGGTGTGCCTGTGTCTCCACTCAAGACTTACTCTGCCTTGATGAGGGCAAGACATTTTTCAAGGAGGCTGAGATATTTCAGATTCTAAAGCTTCAAGGAGAAAAAAGAGTACAGCACAGTTCAAAAGTTGATGGTTTATTATCTGGTTACCGTAGGTGGTAATGCATTGCAAACCATCTAGCTACTACCTGGTGGTACCCTGTTCACTGCAAGAACTGGAGCTGAGCCATCAGTAACCTTAACTGAGATACAAACTAGTTTAACAAAGCTCTCTGCAAACTTACTAAATTTGACTACATTAGAAGACAAGACTAATGTGTATCATCCTCTTATGAAGTCCTGGGAACTCAGTATCCTGCTGTTTCCTTTGAGTTAATATTCCTGTTTTAAAAATACTGGCTGTATTTATCTGGAACAAACAGTTTCAAAAAACTACTTCTCAATTTTTTGCTTATAACAAGCACTTGGCCTTCAAGGAACAATGTTGATGTTACAGGCCCCTTCCATTGCTGTGACAAGTTTGCAGCCTTTTTCCATCAAGTTTACAATAACTCTAAGTGGTTTTGGGAAAATACTTAGTGTCTTTAAAACATGAGTGCTGCCAGTGAGCTAGAATCCTGCAACAGATACAATGAGTGGTCCTGTTACTAAAGATTAGGAAAATTTGGATTGGGGTGCTGAAAACAAGGTCCCTTACTCTGAAATGTCCTGTCAATTACAGCCCTCTGCTCCTCTTGCAAAAATCACCATGAAGGAGGCTGGTGAGCAGCAGGATTTCAGTATCATCTGAGAGCCATAGCACCACTTTCTGAAATAATGGAAGATCTCTGCTCCCTTTCAAACAGCACAAATTTTTATTTCGCCAAACTTAATCTTCATCAGATAAGCACCTAAGATCTTTTAGCTTAGTTCAGGAAGACCTCTCTGCCTTCCTGTTGTGTTAATCAGGATACATAGTCCTGTCATTTACTCCTTTTCTCCATCTTATGGGAGTCCTCTAGCAACAAATACTGCCTGAAAACCTGGTTGATACAAACAGACCTGAATCATAGAATCAATCACAGAATCACTAGGTTGGAAAAGACCTCTTGGATCATCGCGTCTGACCACTGCTATCTGCTACTAACTCATGTCCATGAGCACCTCATCTACCCATCTTTTAAATGCTTTCAGGGAAGGTGACTCATCCACCTCCCTGGGCAGCCTGTTCCAGTGCCCAATGACCCTTTCTGTCATTTTTTCCTGATATCTAGTCTGAACCTCCCCTGGCGCAGCTTGAGGCCATTCCCTCTTGTCCTGTCCCCTGTCACTTGGGAGAAGAGGCCAGTTCCCTCCTCTCTGCAACCTCCTTTCAGGTAGTTATAGAGAGCAATAGGGTCTCCTCTCAGCCTCCCCTTCTCCAGGCTAAACAACCCCAGCTCTCTCAGCCGTTCCTTATAAGACTTGTTCTCCAACACCTTTACCAGCTTCGTTGCTCTTCTCTGGGCTCACTCCAGAGCCTCAATATCCTTCTTGTAGTGAGGGGCCCAGAATTGAATGAGTTACTGCAGATGTCTAAAATACAGATAATTGTATGATGGGTATGTGGGAGAAAGAAAGGGATTGCTTCTCATACATTATACTTTGAATAGGTAAGTTGCTGAGGTTCTGTTGTTTTAGGAATCCACAGACACTCCAGATGTGGAATAGCCCCTTTGGAGCCAAGGGCAGGTCTCTACGCCAGTAGAGTGATGCTGATGTCCTAATCTGCAGCTGACAATAGCTGTTACCAAGACGTCTGTCTGGCTGGACTGGAGTGTATTGCTTCCCATGTGTCTTTAGCAGCTTTTACAACCAGTATCTGGGATGTGTCCTTGAGATACTCACACCACAAGCCTCCATGGGTGGAGAGGTGAGATGGTAGTACTGAAGAAAAGCAGTGATGACCACTGTGAGATGTAGCTGCTTACCTAATGCAGTGTTTGCAGCTTGTCCTGGGCTCTATTCCTGGCTAGGTTTTCCCCCAGGATCCTTCTCAGCTTCCCAATGTTTCCCTCTCAGACGTCTGTTTTACTTAATGGCCTGGGAACTGTACACAGTCTGTCAACATTCTTCAAATTAATTGGTGACTCTCTATGTGTACTTCTAGGCCTTGTTCTGGGGAACTCTTGCTGCTCTAGAGGGATGAGGGGTGAGCTGATGGAAAACAACGAGCAAAACCTCCCATGCTTCCCGCAGGGAGAAGACAAGTAGATGCAGTCTGTGGGGCAAATGCACTCCATCTCATGTGAGCCATCTCCTCAACCAAGATGCTTTCAGTGGGAAAACAAGGGGATGGGTCTTGGACTGACAGTGGTTAAAAAGGATGAACTTTAAGCAGGTGCATGTGCAGTCTGTATTAATTATGTAATCTGAAGCTATTCAGAAGGTCAAATTATAAACTGAAGTCACTGAACTGTCAAAGAAGGGGCACAGAGAATGTGAGAAGAAGGAACAATTGAAAATACTTCAGTTAAATGCTTTAAGTAGCCTGTGATACCTCCTCATTTAACCGAACACTAGACACAGTCTAGTTGTAGCAGCCGAAGGATTCAATTCCTCTTAATTTATCATGCTGAGAATGAAAAATCAGAAGGGTAAATGAGCCGAAACAGGGCTCCCAACTGCTGCAGCTTCCAGGACTCATCAGTTAAGACTGTGCTATCTTTGTAACACATTGCTATTAAATTAGGTCTACACTGGATACAGGCAGGTCAGAGATTGAGGTTCATATTTATCTGAGCCAGGAATTTAGTCTAGAAAGATACACAGATATGGAGTGGAGGAAAGTGATAGCAAGCACTCGGCTAGCAGCCAGTTTGAGGTGTGAGTGCTAAGCTATGTCCACAGACATGTCTTTTTAGCTGGACCCTGAAGGGCTCTGTGGCCCCAGCACCACTGAGGATCTGAGTCTACAAAGTTACTTTCTCAGCAGCTGCCCTCCCTTCGACTCCATACAGAGTCTCTGGTTTACAGGACTCCTGAAAACCAGCTCCAGCACTGGGCAAATGGAGCCAGGCAGCTGTGATTTGCTGTAATGTTTGAAAACACTTTTGTGAATTCTCAGCCCAGTCTGGATCAGCTGAAGTGTTGCATTAGAAACTTAGTGTTTTCCACAGGTAAATAACCCTACTATGTACTCTAAGGAAAATACACACAAGCAATTCTTGAGTGCAGCATGGCCTTTAACATGGATTTTTTTATTGTGATCTGAGAAAGATAATTGTCTCTTTTTTCTAAGGTAATCTGCTTATAAAAATCTCCCAACAACCCCGTAAAGCAGAGTCCCAAAATTTGCAAGAGCTTTCAAACAACCCACCTACTTCAGTGCTCTGTTTTTCCTGATGGTTGACTAAAACTCATTTACATGTTCTTTCTGTGGCAAGAAGGGGGACCAAGTTCCTCCAACCTCAGGCACAGTTTCTCCAGGTTAAAGCTGGGCCTCTGGAACCAGGTGTTCAGGAAGTGTGAGCTCAGTGCCTGCACACCACTTGCTCAGCGAGTAAATCAGCAAGCACTAGGAAGCTCCAGCCAGCATGTCACTGAGCTCATAGAACTTAAAATGAAAGGTATTGAGAAGAATAATCCTAATCAATTTACGATAGAATGATCTAACCATTTTTGAGCTGCAGAGCAGAGGCAGTAGAAATAAAGTATGACAGTTCATTACTTAACAGCCTTCCTTTCCCACAGGCTACAAAAAGAAAAGGCTTCCAGCTTTTGCATTTGAGAATCTACATACTAAACTGGTTCTTGCTACAAAGGCTCAAAGAGCCTAGATGGCAAAGGCTTTGGTTTGCTGAATAACAGCATAAAACTGCTTCAGGGGATGGAGCCTGTAATACTGGACCTTAGCACCACACTCCAGAGTAAAGCCCTGCAGGGCCTGGAAGGGAGCATGGTTCTAGTGGGTCACCCACCCATCAGGTGCTTGAGGTTAGAACTGGAGTAGTATGAGATGCCAGCACCAAAGGCAGGAGACTGGGGTGGGAGAGCAGATTCAAGGAGGGTGAGTCCCGGGCTCAGTGCATTCAAAGAATTAGGAGGAGAGTATCCAAGAAGAAATCCCTGAGTAGCTATGGGCAAAAGCTTCCTGAGCTGTGAAGAGCAGGACTTGATATTACATGAGATTGGAACTCCTGATACAACTTGAAAATACAACTTTGCGTTGAGCTGGGAGATGAAAGAGAAGGTGCTAAGACTGTTTCCGCATGGGTAGCCTGTCTGATTTGTTACCTTTATATCTCCTGTCACCTCACATTCCAGTGTATTCATCAATCCATCCCTTTTCTTTCACTCTGTCCTCTTTACAGACACCTGCTTGCCTAGAGGACCAGTGTTCATGCCTGTGCTTGTTTGCATGGACAGTCCCTCTGTCACTAGGTGGGGATTAATATCTTGAAACTAGGAATGAAAACACTGGATTTTCATGGAGGGATGGTGTTGACAACTCTGTGCATTTTGTAAAGACTAAGCAGGATATGAAATTTTATTGTGCACATTTCACAAGTTAGACACATGCTAGGGTTGAAAGGGTTCAAATTCCTAGAAAACCAGGCACACAAGCACAAGCCTGTGTATATGAAAATGGAAGGGAGGAATAAAGAGGACTTGTTTAATCTGACCTTACATCAGGAGAACATGGTGCTCAGCAGAAAGGTATTTCAAGACAATTGACATTAATAACCCATGCTTTCTGTCACAGTACTCAGTTTCAAAGGATAAAGAAACCGACTCTTAAAACAGGAATTAAAAATGAAAGGAAAATCAGTTTTGTGTTTTACACAGGCAATAACAGAACAGTTCTAGAAGACTAGAAGATACGATGCCAGTTTATTTGGACCTAACTTTCTCAGAGGCAGAAGTTTGCAGGGCTTGAATAATCTGTTGTAACTTGAACGAATCATAAAAGCTTTTGGGAGCTGATGCTGAACAGCCATAGGTTTCTGCTAGTGGTTCCAAATGTGGAATGACTGCAGTAACAATGTGTTCCTGCCCTTCTGGTGGCCCCATCAATGCTATTACTTGAATGCTATAGGTGATCACTCTTGCTGTTATCTATCTGATGCTCTGTCCAGTCCATTTTTTAATCTCTTACAGGAAAGAGGCTTCCACTACCTACACTATTCCAAATTCTGCTAGACTTCACTGCTAGAACTCCTTCCCGCTATTCAGTGAGACATATATCTTTCCTTTAATTGGAACCTATTATTCCCAGGTGTAGTGCTTTTACAATGCATTAATTCTGTTTCCTTTGTGTCAAAAGTTTTAGACTACTGTCGTCTGTCTTACTCCATAGCCACACTGACTTGTTTAACTCCATTCTTCTGAGTCAGCTTTCCCTCTCCTTTGCATTTTTGTGCTCTTCTCTGAACAAGAAGTTGTTGATCTGCATCCTTTAGATACTGAGGCTTTCCAAACTGCATGTGTTAATTCTCTGTGCTTGAAAAGCTGTGATCTATATAAGCACTATATTTCCATCCTTAGGAAGCAGCATATTGCTCAGTTCAGAGCTAGAACAGGGGAGAAAGGTATTATATTTTGGAAGTACTTCAAGATACTCAGAAAAGCAGCACTCCGTGCCATAGCTACTAATGTGTAAAAGGCACAATTTGTGCTGTGGTCCAATCATACTGAGAGTATGCATTTGAGAAGCCTGCTATGAACAGTGGCTTTGTTGAAGCTGGCAGCGGTAAATCAATATCCTTTGTAGATTGGCCACTAGTCATCCACACTGACAAATCACTGTGGGCATCTCATTACGATAAGTAAACAGGTTTATTTGCATAAGGACACTTGTATGGGGAAAGCATGTTGCTGCCTGTTGTGTGGGATTTGAGCTCTTCTTAAATTTGATCCTGTAGATCGAAAGGAAAAGGTCATGCATCTATACTAGCTGCCAATCTGCGAAGTGAGATTTGAGTCTTTCCTTAGAGAATACTTCCAGCAACACCTTTTCATAAGTGACATTCTCATATTTGACAAGAATTTGGTCTAATGTCTTTTATTGTTTCTAACAAGTCACTTTGACACTTTTGTGGTAGATAATCCTCATCCTTGTCAGTACACAACCAAGACCCATACACTGGTGATAAGATATTGTAAAGATAGGCCTCAGACTTGATGTTAATATGGAAGCATTTCTAGCATTAGGGTCACAGCTGGATACACAGTGTCTTGGATGAAGTGAGACTTAAAGCCGTGCCCATGCAAGACTCCATAAGAATAAAGCGCCTCATGCCTCTGACAGGAACCAGGTATGAAGAAATGCAGTTAGTGTGTAATAACTTCTTACACAACAGATTTCCTGACTCTAGATTAAATTCATCCTTACACATGTGGTGTTGTAAAGTGCCTAAGGCATACAGTTGTGTCTCTAAGTTACTAAGACAACATGCATCTCTGCAGTATGTAGCACCTAAAGGTAGCAAGAAAGCTGCACCTGTAAAGCACATAAGTCCTCCAAACAGGTTTTCTTGCTGCTGGGTACATATCAGATCCCAAACTCAGGATGCAGAGTCGGTGCTTTGGCAAAAAGAGAATCCACCTCTCTACAGCTGTTAACTAACCATGTGGAAACAGAAAGGAAAACCACACCTAGTTTGTATGATCATAGCCATTTCCATGACGAAAACCAGCAAAGTTTCCTAGCAGCACCTATCAATAAAGCAATGCTGATTTCTGTTCTTCAGATAAGCAGAGCCTGGGAATGTATGAGAGAAGGTATGCATAATATGCAGTGCAACAGCAACACATCCTACCACTTAAGATTCTGGAGTACAGGAAAGGTTTTTCCAAAACACTACCACTGTGACCTGGGATACTCAGACACCCAAAAGCTGAAATGGGGACAGAGGGAGAGAAGGGGTTCAGAAGACTCATCCCTTTTCCAGTGACAGAGAAGCTTTCATTCTCCAAATTGTTTACTCTGGGGTCTCTGCTAGGTACAAGAATGGGCCACAGCCCAGCCCATGGGGTTTGCTCCTTTCTAGCCTTCAAGAGGGAGACCTCATCCAGTCACCAGGATGTGGGTCTGGCAAACCTGATCCTTTCCAGGATCCCCTGCTACAGTCATGCTATTTACTGTCAGGCAGGTCCTAAATCTGCCCAGACCTAGCCATACGGAAACTCTCCTAGTATATTTGAATGCTTTTCGCTTTATCTACACAGGTACTGTGCATAAATGTGTCATTTTGATGAGTTTGGGAGTAAACACTGAAAACAAGTATATTTGAGGTTAAAATGTTTTGCTAAGCAAAAAAAAAATAAGAGTGGAAAAGGATTGGTTTAATTTTTGGAATGAAAGCCAAGCAGCAGAGCTTCCTGAGAAAGGGAAATTGTTTCCTGACAGAGCTAACCATGGTGTAATGGCTTAATTTTGGCTCCACAGCTCTAAGGGTGGGCAGCTCACCTCTCCATGGTTTACTATCCTGCTGCTCTCAGGACCACAATGGGTACAAATTTCAGGCCTTTTATCTGCTCAGTACTAAGTATCCTTTTCTCTATCCCCCCACTTCATTCCTCTTGGGTGACAGGCAACATAATCTTAGCACAGTTTTCCTAGGGACAGAGTAAGTCTGTCTGTGGAAAAAAAAAAAAAGCTGTCCTGTAGTTTGGGTGAAGGTGTCATTCACCGGCTCCTGGAAGGATGCTGCCACTCATATGTGGGACCTGAAAATTTGTTTAGGTGTAATGTCTGGTTGACCACAGCACAACGGAAGAAACAGCTTGCCTGTTGAGGGAGGGGATGTATTTGAACCCCAGGAGGTTTCTGCAGCTGCTGAGATGGGGAAGAGAGGACTCGGAGGAGTTTTCTCCTCTGCTGCTCACTAGAGTAGTGGGGCAGGACCCTGGGTCTCTTCGTGGTATCCTCACCTGACACTGGAGGGAGCTTTAGCGAAAAGAACGATAGCCCCATCACTCCCCAAATGTCCCAGATGAAGACATTGTGGTGTAGGGAGAGCACAGGGCCTGGAGGTGTGCCCAGTAGATTGCCCAGAAAGGAAGCAGAGAAGTGAGCAGAGAACTCCTCTCAGCCCTGGAAAAGCTTTCCCCTCTCTCAAACTAGCGTAGCAACAGGCAAAATGAAGATCTATCAGGAACTGCTTGCAGAAACCAGACATGGGAATCAAGATGACACAGAAAGAAATGAAATCTGTTGGTAGACACAAAGAACAGGGAGGCCTTCCCAAAATAAACCTAGTTGCTGCATCTTTGCAGCTTAGGGAACCCATCGTACCACAGGGAGCCAACATTGCTTCTCCATACAGTTCAAATGTCTCCATGCTCCCAAGGTCCAGCAGAGAGGCTGGGAAGAGGAATGCTGTGACTAAAGTTGAACATGGGGTGCAGAAAACCACAAGCACTTTCAGCGGATGCTTTAACTCACAACATCTGCAGCAAGGTTTGGTACAACTATGGGAGCTAGACAGCTTGGACCACCTCTGATGGTGTAAACTAACAAAACAACAAGTAATTTCTGTCCCTTTTCATATCATGAGTGCAAAGAAGGGTTAGTGGCTGCTTTTTTCCTAGTGACTTTCATAAGTGCCAGTTTTACACATTTTTTATATGAACTCCTCATGTTAACAATCTGTGATACAAGCTTAATGATTTCAAGTTCCTTTCATCAGTTGTAACACTGGAAATAAAAGTAATTCCCAAATCTATCTTGCGTAAAGAAGTTGGCATTCACAAAAAACAAACTCCAACAAAACAAACAACCCAAACCCAAAGACCAGCAGACACACAAAATTACACAAACTGCTAGAACATGGGTTTTCTGTCTTTTTCTTCCTCTTGGGGCTTTTAAGGGGTTACAGTTATTGCTTTTAGTGTGGCATGTTCCTTGACAGCAAAACAGCTAAGACTGTAGGTACTAGCCCCTAAGGAGCAGCAAACCCCCACTAACCACTGACAAAGTAATCTCAACTATCTTGCTTCTGTGGGTTTTTCAAAAAAACAGGGTCTTCCTGATAGAGTCGTGATGGAAATCAGCTGGCTAGGTCAGTCTTCTGCACTTTTCCCCCTTATCCTCAAGTGTCCCACTAGAGCAAAGAGCTTGCCAGTTATGCCAGCAGGAAAGCACAGAGCAGCTCTACTTACTACTGATGAAGTAAATAGGGAAATGACAGAACTTTTCGTTCCTGTTGCACAGGACCATTACATCTGTTTTTAAAGCAAAAGACTGTAGCTAATCTCTGGGTCCTGCTCATGCTGCCTATGAAAAGCTCTCAGGAAGAAACAGAGCCAAGAATTGGCTGGTGGGAACTCAAGTCTTTGCTCTTGGCTCTATTTTGGTCTAATATCTTCTTACCTTTGGGACATTAACCATGTTTTTGGAGGGCTGAGGCAGGAAGGGAAGACCAAGCGCACTACTTAGATGTCTCGGGAGCTGAGATGTTTTAAAAATAATAATGGATGTAGCAAGTAACAGATGATCAGAAAACACAGTTACATGGGGAAAGAGTATAAAATAGAGCTAACGGGACAGAATTAAGAGCAGGAAACTCTTAGTTTAAATACTTCGGAGGAGTTTCCTGACCATCAGAACTGTCATATGTGTCACATGTTTCTCCCAGAAGGAAACAAACGATCTGTTCCTTTCTACTCTGAAACACTGCTGTGGCAGACAAAAAAAAGTACTCGAGGGGTGCAGTCCTCTGTGTCTGGAGAGGAGAGGGCATGGATGAGAGTGTTCTTAGCATGACAAAATATCTGCTTCAGCCTTAAGTTAATCTTTGCTCCGTAATGAGGTTTCCTGTGCACAGCAGTTATAACAAACTGAGAGCTCAACTCCCCCTCTGAGGAAGACAGCAAGTGTTAAGGGATACTGATCCAGACTTTGTCAAACCTGAAAACTCTGATAAAGCTATATATTTGTCATGCCACATGTAGTCTGTGCTGACTTGGTTTGATCACCACTTGGTCCTCCTCCACACTAAAATCTGTTCAGATAGTCTGTTGAGGGCAGTTCTGGGAATGAACATGCCTCATCTTTAACTCTTGCCTGTGGGGCAGGTGAGCACAGATAACCAGGACTGCGATGTTAGCACCTAGGCTTTATCAGAACTGCCCAGCTGAGCTATGCGCTGGAAATCTTCAAAGAAATACACTGTAGTGCCTCAAGCACACAGTTCCCAGGCTTTGTTTTGTGTCTCCTGCTGTTGGGGCTGCACCACCACCACAGAAAAAGGCTCCTCTGGGAAGATAACATAAAGTGTTCAGCAAGATCTCTGTTTAGCTGAGAGAAATTCCAAAAGTCCTCTTTCGTCATTTGAGGTTTTGCCAATGTTGTAATTGCTTTTCTATCTCCTGTGCCACTCCTAAAAAATAAATATTTTTTTTCCTCTGCTACTTAAAAAACTGTTTGAAAAGCTAGAAAATCCAGTCTGACATGAGCGAAGCAAGCACCATAGCTACCATTTCATATGAATGGGAAAAGAGGCAAGGACAGGTGAACTGCCTTGCCCAAGAGGGTGCTATACAGGAGAAGACTTGAACTTAAGATACCAAGGACGCATGATTCTTGCTTCTATAGTTCTGCCTGCCAGCCATGAGCCCACTCAGTGACAAGAGCTCTGACTCTCCAGAAGCATGGGACATACAGGATGGAGAAAAAGGTACAGGAAACCCTGTGGGTGTGCTACTCCTTTGCTTCACTGAAGCAACAGTTCTCGGGTCCTTTTTCCTGAACCAAAATGTTCTATTGATAATGAAACTGAGACTGCCCCATCCACGTGGACCAAAGAAGACACACCGCTTAGGGTCCAAATCACAGCTGGTGCTGCATGGGTTGGGTATGAATCACCTCACAGGAGCCTGCTAATCCTGTACAGATTGTTCCTGTCTCCTTCTGTCCCCATTTTTACTGAATTTTTGAAATTTCCTTTCTAAAGGATACCTTTTAAAATGTAGTTCTCTTTCCCACCTCAGGGACTCAAAAAGTAATTGGCAGTCCTTCCTTGTTCCCCTCTCAGAGATGTAACTTCTCCCCATTCCACATCCCCTGCTTTCCAGTTCTGGACTAAACCCCTCAAAATATTCTGAGGTGAATGGCAGGGACCGAGATGGAAGGGGAGAGACATTTATCTGAACCTCAGCAAAAAGATATTTTGAGCTTCCTTTAGTGAGAAATTGCTTTGCAAGGTGGAGCTAATGCAGATTGAGGAGCCAGTCACAAGTTAGTAGAAATAAAAGTTTTCTTTACCTCCATGTCCCGCAAGAGAGAGGTGTCCTCAGGGCAATCTCGCTTCCCTACCTCTTTCTCTCTTATCTGTGGGAAAACTTCAGCCGAGCCAAAACAAAATCACAATGCTGTGGAGGGTGTGTAATATCCAAGCTCCTGCTCAGCTCGAGAACTGACAGAGCCCAGCGAATGGCCCTGCACTACGGAAGAAGGACGGGTGGGTGAGAGGAAGGGAGGGAGGGGAGAGGAGGGGGAGGCAAGGCAATCAGGGTTTAAATTTAGACACAACTCTAAACAGATACTGTCCTTCCCGGAGTGCTGGGCTCATGCAACAACAAGCAGCAAACTCTGGTGCTATGCCCAAACTTTGAGACAGCATATGTGCATTTTGTCCCTTCCTTTCTCTCTCCCTTTCATACTGTCTATCAACTTGTCTTATTTTTTTTTCTCCTCTTCCCTGTTTTCCTCTATTTCTTTCCATTGCTTGCAGTTCTTCCCCTAGTGTCTGCCTGGATCTCTCCTCCCTGTCTACTCTTCTCTGTCCAAGTCTGTAGAGTCTCTTCTGCTGTTTATTTGTGAGAAAGCTCTTTTCTTCTCTAACGGCAGCTTCCCTTCTCTCTTTCTTCATACTTTTACATCATCTCAGTCACCAGTGGACAGTCTTCAGAGTGGTTACAGGGGCCGAAGGGGAGTAGAGCAAGGGTGGTTATTGCATTTGAATAGATTGTAAGGCTTTGATGTCCTGGTGTACTGCTAGGACTCCGAGGGATGACAAGAATATCAGCTGTACTGTTGTGCTGCTGGGTGATTCCACAGCAAGGGGCACTGCACAAATGTTGGCACAAGCAGAGGGACCCCATGCAAAGCGTCACTGCCCGACTGTAAAGCAGGACTAGCTCTTTCCACCCTGAACTTGTGTCCCACCCTACCAGGTCAGAAGACCTAGGGTGTTCTTCTCTCCCTTCACAAGGAGGGACGGACATGTGCACTGGAAATGAGAAGCTTCCGTGGTGGTAGAAAAAAATCAGATGGGAAAAAATAAGCCTCCGGAATGTTTTGCTATGGTTTCCCTTTCCATTCAGATCACAGTGTTGTAAACTAGACAGCTCTTTTAGCAACTGTTTGCATGTGCTCCTTCTCAAGAATTTCAGTCCCCACCTCTCGAGAGCAGGGTGGTGTAGAGGAATTTGGAAACGCTCTCTTTGTCTTCTGCTGGCTCTCCTGCCTTGCATGCAGCTGCAAAGTGACACAATGTCATGTCATCATTTTGGGATGATACATCGAGGACAGAAGAAAGTTAAAGCATCTTTTCTGAAAGGGGTGCATACTTCTCCTTTGCAGTGTTTCACAAGACCCTGCTGGCTATGGAGGGAAAAAAAAATCCAGAATGGATTTAAATGTGAACATTGTGATACTCCAGATTGTTGTTACCAATAAATTGCCTCAATACAGTCGTTCTAACAGAATAGTTAACTGTTGCTGTACTGTGTGCTGTACAGCTTCTGTAGTCCTCAAGAAAGTACGGAATTACTAGATTTAAATAATGATATCATTATCTCCCAAGTTCAATATACAATGGTTTCTTGGTCTTTTGCCAAAATAATGATACGCTGAGTTGCTGCAATCTGGAAACTGGGCAAGAGGACTAATTAATCTTCTGGTACTGAAACACTGGATTAGGTGAAACCCCTCTGCTGTAAGCAAATAGATGATGCTGTAACTATAAGAAAATAGGTTAAAATAAAAAAAAAGAAAGATAAAAATTAAATTCCTTCTTGATTGTAACAACAATTGGAAGAGGGGACAGGAACTGAACTGATGAGAAGGAGGGTGAGGTAGGAAGAGCAGGATGCTTTGGCTGCCCATGCTTTGTCTGGTCTTGGGACAGAGAGAGGATTTCATGCTTGGGGATTTCACTGTGTGCGCTGGTCACAAGTGTCATTTTCCGGATGTCAGGATACCATGTAACAAAGCATCAAAATCACATACCTTCAATGGATGCTTCATGCCACTCAGGGTCAATATTTTTTTTCTGCATTCAGGGGCTGTACTCTGCAGAGGAAACTGTTTTCTTAGCTCTACAGAAAAGGAAACTGCTAGGCAAAGATAGTATCACTTTACCCCTACTAATAAAGCAAAGGTAGTTACAGCTGCCCACCACAATTCTTCACTCCATTTCTGCTCCAAAATATCTTGCCACAAGGCAAATGGTTTCTGCTAGCAGGATTCCCAAATGCCATTGCTCTGAGTATGGTACACAGTACTTGGTTTGTTAATGCTGAATCTTTCTTCCTGAAGGAGCAAAGAGAGAAAGCACAGAAATATGGTATGTATTTTCCTCCAGACAGGAAGTTGTGAAGCATGGATTTGCTCTAGCCTTTCTCATTCTTGGACTGAAAACCATGAAATAATCTGAAACTAACAATTTGCATACTTTAAATGCAACAACCTTGTGACAAACATTATTAAGGGAGGCTATACTGAGGATCTGGGTGTATTACATGATGTGTACATGCAAGTATGAATGTGAGGTATTTCAGAGTATCTGCATCTTTCGTTTACAGACCTTCTGGGATACAGCAGTGTCTATGAGACTAACTCGTTCATATATGCAAAAAAATGTTTCTACATCTGTTCTTCTCAAGAAGAAAAAAAAGCAGTCATCAGGGAGACTCCAGGGGGAAATTTCATTTGAGTGAGAATATGTTGCAATAGTGGAGTCCTGGATTATGCAGCTTCCCAGCTGATTCTTTTCAAGATGCATGAGGCCCAAACAGCAAGTTCGCTTCAGGCCAAATGACTGGTGCTCCTGCTACAGGCAGCATGTGGGGAGAGGTGCAAGGAAATCCTTCATCACGGCATAACCGCAAAAGAGGTAGCATAACAAGTTCTGGCACGCCCAGAAATGCCATGTGTCATATTTGCTGGCCTCTTGCATTTTGGCTATGAAATATGGACAAAGGGGCCTCTATAGGGTGCTAGGTCAACAGAAAAGAGATGCAGAGACACAGCAATCTTTTGTTCAGAGACCACTCTGAAAGAAGAAATCTTCTGAGGGGATTCTGAAAATTTGACTCAGATATTTGTGTCCACCAGGCTATCTCATTTGGGTACATCTGCCTGGGTGCTGAACTTGGGAAAGTATGCTTGTCAGGGTGGTGGATGAGCAAAGGCTGGAGGGAGATGTGGGTCCCTGCAAGACAGATTGAATCTCTGCTTTATTATGGCATTTGTTGAGGATTTAGTAGAGCTCACCTGTCAGTGCCAGTATCTGAATTTGTTCTGTCCACCTAGCTGTCTGCATTTGGCTGCTGCTATCCAGAATTCATACCATTAACCAGCAGCTGTTACCAGGTTGGGTTTTTGACCCCCCTGACAATGGGGTCTTAGTCCTTCCTGTTCCCACTCAAGCAACTCAATTCTCAACACAAAAAGAAATTCTCTCAGAAAAAGGGGGGATAGGGTAACCAGAGCAAAAAAAACACATTTCATATAGCAATCAGCTCTAAAAGCCAACATCCTGTTTTGCGCTGGGCTGGGCTTACACATCAACTCCTCCAACAATGGCAAGCTGACAGGAAGCGAATGTGAACAACGTTTTCTATGGGAAACTTGCTTTTTGAAGCCACCATTCTGCTAACTGTGTTCTGAAGTATCTGCTCCTGCCGACCCTGCCCTCGCCCCTCAGCATTAAACTAACACAGCAGACGCTAAGCCTCACCCTCCTCTTCAGGGAGTTATCAGCAGGAAATTAAGTCAGCTGGAACGCTTTGTACCATTGGCATTTTTTGCTCTAATTCTGCAGCTGCAATGAAGCACGTGTGTGAACGCGCACACACACTCACATGCCAGCACCCGCCCGTACACATAGACTCGTGTGCCAGGCACAGTGCACCCCTGGGAATTGATGTCAGTGGGAAAGCCCCGTCACCAAAGATGCTTGAATTAAATCAAAGAACAGGGTTATAAGTGATTCTCACTAAGCTGTATTAGACAGGGAGTGTGAGACTGCGTGCACTGCATGGTGACCACAAAAAGTGGGTGACAGAGACTAACTGAAAGGTTAAATCATTTCACATGTTCCTGAGAGTCAGCATGTGCCTAAGTGCTAACATCGTAGAATCATAGCATATTTGACTTGGAAGGGACCTTAAAGATCATATAATTCCAATCCCTCTGCTATGGTTAGGGACACCTCCCACCAGATGAGGCTGCCTAAGGCCCCATCCAACCTGGCCTTGAACACCTCCAGGGATGGGGCAGCCACAGCTTCCCTGGACAACCTGTGTCTCACCACCCTCATCTTGAAGAATTTCTTTATTATGTCTAGTCTAAATGTTCCCCTCTCCAAGTTATAGCCATTACTCCTAGTCTCATCACTCCATGCCTTTATATAAAAAGTCCTTCCCCAGCTTTCCTGTAGCCCCTTCAGGTACTGGAAGGTCGCTATAAGGTCTCCTTGGAACCCCCTCTTCTCCATGCTGAACAAGCCCAGCTCTCTCAGTCTGGCCTCCTATGGGAGGTGCTCCAGCCCTCTGATCATCTTTGTAGCCTCCTGTGGACCCACTCCATATCCTTCATATGCTGAGGATTCCAGAACTGGACACAATACTTCAGGTGGGGTCTCATAAGGGAGGAATTAACCTCACAGGCTCTGAGCAAAGGCATATCCCTAAGGAGAGTAAAGTTAGGAAAATGCTGTATGGTATAGGAAACATTTCACCTGCAATACTTTGCCTGAGTGGCTCTGCTTTTACTAACAGGATCACACTGAGGTAGACAACCCTCATTCATACCAGGTAACTTGGGTGGTGTACCAGTAGCCAGTGTAATCTCTTGCAGCACTTGAATTTCTTTGGAGATTTCTTTCAGTGCTAATTTACCTGATTTCAGAGAACAAACTGAGCTGGGGTAATAGGAGGTATGGCTGCATCCTGTTATATCAATATAGTGATGGAACTATAACTGATTGGTCATTGACAGCTTGCTTCTAGACTGAACAATTCCTCTACCAGTTACTGGGTTTAAGATGCAACAAAACTTAATGTAAACAAACAAAAAATCAGAATACGGTGCTGACACAATTCCAGGTATATGTGCTGGATATAACCATGGTTTTTGATTACAGCGTTCTCATACCAGTCCTGCTGCCCATCTCTCAAGGTCCTAGAGAGCAGTGTCACAGCTGGTCCTCACAACAGCTTCCTCAGCATGCAGTCCAAGTTCTGACTGAACAGCAAGATTTTCTGACTGATAATGTAACAACATTTCTGGTCCCTAAGAGGTTATGCACAGAGGAAGCCTGCCTTGCTACTGCCTGGATGATAGCTGTTAAAAAGGTAAAAGGATTTTTAGCTGAATACCAGGCCGGCCCCATATTAATTTTACCTATCTTCTAAAAAATACACTGAGGAAAGAATGGTCAGAAACTAAATTCCCAAACAAGTTAGTTTGGGAACTTTGAGGATGTGAAGAAATAAATGCATTATACACAAGTACACAATACCTTTCCGTGTTCAGCAAAGGTCTGTTTTGTGTGCCATTTCCTAGCAGTAGTAGCACCACATAGTTCAGTAGGGCTGATATCTCCTCAGGAGGATATCTAACCAACATTTTTAGAAACAATTTGCACAGTGGGTCTCATGTGGCACCAAGCACTAGCGCTTCAAAGCACCGAGCGCTTCAGCTTTTGCCAGAGCTGACTCACCGGTCAGTCGCTTCTGTCAAACACAGCGGCAAGTGACTTTAATCACTCTGGCTGTCATTTGGATGCTGAGCACTGGCCTGGCTCACAAATCAAGCGCTACGCACACTGAGACTGCACAGCCCACAAGTCTTATCTGGACAAGGAAAGGTTTCTGTTCATGGACAGGCTCCATGATCTAGACAGGAAGCTGGGCCCAGAGTGCTGCTAGACTGTATGTCTGAAGAGAAACCTTTCCCAGCCCATCCAGCAACCATGCTATCTAAAGAGAGACCTGGCTCAGGGCAA
Organism: Coccyzus lansbergi; assembly: GCA_033558105.1. Taxonomy (NCBI): domain Eukaryota; kingdom Metazoa; phylum Chordata; class Aves; order Cuculiformes; family Coccyzidae; genus Coccyzus; species Coccyzus lansbergi. The sequence continues at coordinate 50,285 of JAUMJK010000931.1, forward strand.
AACCAGCTATGAAGGGGGCAGACAGAGCACTGTGACGCACTAGCCAGGATGGAGATCTCGCCCACTTTCTCACTAAAATACACCTTCTCCAGAGACACACTCCCTAGGTTCAGCCTGAGACATGTAATTCACAATGAAATTAAGATTGTTTCATGAACTGGCCAGCCCCTGGAAGGAATAAACTAGCTCAGTTTGTGGTGACATATTACTGTATATTTATTGATTTTGTGCTGTAAATAAGGACGAGTTGAAAAGGAGAACTAGTAGCTAGTGATACTTTCTTGACCTTGTTATGCAAGGATGCTAGAAGCCCCTAGACATATTGCACCACAATGGAGAGAATCCTTCTGCTTTCTCTGGGGTCTAGCTGAGGAAGTGAGAGGGCCAGAAGACTAACTTCAGATAACATATCCTTTCAGAGCAGGCTGAAAGCATTAACAACCTTATACCTCACCCTACAGGTCAACCCAATGCTACCCATCCAAGAAAGGGGACTAAACGAAGCCCTCTTCATTAAGATGTGCAAGACAGTCTATATTCTGGTGTGCACTGCCTACTGCAGAGAGTACTACGCCTAATAAATCTTGTTCTCTGTAGCAGAGAGCCAGTGCTGTTTGCTTCCATAAATACAATTGAGTGCTGAATTTCTATCAGGCTCATCAGCCCAAACCCTGCAAGCAGCTGGGGTTGGGCAGCAGCACCCCTCGGTGGCTGTGGACAGGGAAGGCTGCAGCTGCGCCTCAGGTCTGGAGGGGCAGAGGGAGGAGAGGAAAATTTGGCAGACTTTGGATGGCTTGTTCGGTCTTGATCCTCAGGATCCCACTGCATGGTCTCAGTGGAGGCAGGGGAAGCGGAGGATCATCTTCCATATTCTCTAATGAGGTTTGTGTTGGCTTTCCTGCCACAGGGGCTGCACATCTCCAGCAATGCACATCCTTTCTGGTGAATGATGGACAGCCACATTCAGCAAATACATATATCGAAGCTCCAGAACATAAAAGCTTCCCCTATTTCTGCATTTTCTTTTCCTGAAACAACAATCCCACTTTCACTTTATCTTCTTTCCTTTCTATCCTTATTTTTGCCCTGTGGCACATGTTACTTCCACATACCCTCCACAGTATCCCTTCTTTCCTTTGCTCCCCCCAACAACCACTTCATGTCTGCTTTCTGCACTCCTGCTCCCCAGAAAGATCATTCTCACTGTCTAACCCACCCCTATCCCTCTACTACACGTTCCTTTGCCCACATCAAGTGAATACTGGTTCTCAGAGATCAGGACTGCTTTAAAATAGAGAGAAACAAGCAGTTGCAGTATATGCACACCCATGTTTTCGTTGGGAGAAAAAAGAGGAAGATCTAATACCTTCAGTTTAGCTAGTAAAGTCTCTAATGAAGTTCTTTGCATTTTGTCTTCCTCATCCCTTTTTCTTTCCTAAACCATTTCCTCTAGACCATTTTTGTCCCTTTTCTTCAATTCTCTTTTCACTCCTGCATTTTTTTCCTTCAACACATTCCACTCCTGCCATTCATCTAAATATGTTGTATAAACCTAGCTACATAATGACCTTTCATGCAGTCTTTTCTCTCACACTTCACTCCTTTTCTCCTTAGCACTTTGCCCTGAAATATCCCTTGTCCTGCATCACAAACAGGGCTGCTTGTATTGCCTTTGCTGCTGGAACAGTTGCTGCTTGCAAGCTCAGCCATCTTCCCGAGCTGAGTGGCCGTACCTCAGGGGTTCAGAGAAGCCTTTTTTTCATGACTTTTCAGGGATAACACAACACAGGTTCCTCCTGGACATGTTCCAGGGTGGGCATCAACGGAAGGCTCTGTGTGTAGGTGCTCCAGAGGGAAAGCCAGGCTTCTGCTCCCGTTCTGCAAGCAAGGGGAATGCTGAAGGAAAAATGATTTTGTTCTGCCTGTAGACAACAATAGGGCAGGACATAAATCACAGGGAATGGATGTGGGGATGATACATTTGGCCTGCTATGGGTGTTAGGGGCACCTGGGGAGAGATGCTAGTCACATAGTAACTTAAAATGTGGGTTTCTCTGTGATAAGTTGCTATCTACGTAGTGTAGACAGACCTGGTAAGATTGAAGTAGAAAAACGGGAAACTCCCATCATTAAGGAAAAGTTGAATCAAGTGCCAGTGTTTCCCCAGTTAAAAACATTTCTTTATACAAACCTTTGTAAAGTGACTGAGCACAAGGTGATGGATAAAATGAGGTACATCACAGTATTTGTTTCTGTAACACACTGAAGGCCAAGAGGTTTTTCAACTAGCAAAACCATCTTGTAGAAGAGATGGCTTTGATGCATGCAGCTTGCAAGTGTTAAGACTTGAGGTGTGACTAATGGCAAACAATCCTATGAGCTTTACAGTCCAAACCAGCTTCAGAGTAATTTTTCTCAAGAAGTGACAAACACAGGTTGTGACACAGAACCAGCCTTTGACATTGTCATAGTTTAGGACCTCCTGGCTTGATCAGCAGCTAAAAACAAGCAGTTATGATCTCAGTTCCACACACCCCCTCCACCCTAGGAAAGGGGAAATGAAAGAAAGTGACTTTTGAGTTGGAAAGTAAAAATAGCTTTAATGAAACAACAGTAAGAAAAAAAAATTAATAAGAAGAAGATGATAAAATATATGCATACATATGAAATTGACCTTCCTGATGACTATGTGCCTCCACTGATGCTGCAGAGTAGGCATCAGGAAAGGTCCTAGGCTGGGCTCAGCAGCAGGTGGGAGCAGGATTTGGGAATGCAGAGATCATAGAATCATAGAATCACAGAACAACCAGGTTGGAAGAGACCCATCGGATCATCGAGTCCAACCATTCCTATCAAACACTAAACCATGTCCCTCAGGACCTCATCCACCCGTGCCTTAAACACCTCCAGGGAAGGTGAATCAACCACCTCCATGGGCAGCCTATTCCAATGCCCAATGACCCTCTGTGTGAAAAACCTCCTCCTAATCTCCAGCCTAAATCTCCCCTGGTGGAGCTTGAGACCATTCCCCCTCGTCCTGTCCCCTGTCACTTGGGAGAAGAGGCCAGCTCCCTCCTCTCTACAACCTCCTTTCAGGTACTTGTAGAGAGTAATGAGGTCTCCTCTCAGCCTCCTCTTCTCTAGCTAAACAACCCCAGCTCTCTCAGCCACTCCTCATAGGGCCTGTTCTCCAGCTCCTTCACCAGCTTCGTTGCTCATCTCTGGACTCAGAATCACAGAATCACAGAACAACCAGGTTGGAAGGGACCCATCGGATCTTCTAGTCCAACCATTCCTGTCTAACACTAAACCAAGTCCCTCAATACCTCATCCACCCATGCCTTAAACACCTCCAGGGAAGGTGAATCAACCACCTCCCTGGGCAGCCTGTTCCAATGCCCAATGACCCTCTGGTGAAAAACCTCCTCCTAATCTCCAGCCTAAATCTACCCTGGCGGAGCTTGAGGCCATTCCCTCTCGTCCTGTCCCCTGTCACTTGGGAGAAGAGGCCAGCTCCCTCCTCTCCACAACCACCTTTCAGGTACTTGTAGAGAGTAATGAGGTCTCCTCTCAGCCTCCTCTTCTCCAGGCTAAACAACCCCAGCTCTCTCAGCCGCTCCTCATAGGGTCTGTTCTCCAGCCCCTTCACCAGCCTTGTTGCTCTTCTCTGGACTTGCTCCAGAGCCTCAACATCCTTCTTGTGGTGAGGGGCCCAGAACTGAACACAGGATTCAAGGAGCAGTCTCACCAGTGCTGAGTACAGAGGGAGAATCACCTCCCGGGATCTGCTGGTCACACTATTTCTGATGCAAGCCAGGATGCCATTGGCCTTCTTGGCCCTCTACAACTGCCTGAAAGGAGGTTGTAGTGAGGTGGATGCCAATCTCTTCTCCCAAGAAAAAAGTGATAGGATGAGAGCAAATGGCCTCAACTTGCACTCAGGGATGTTTAGACTGGATGTTAGGAAAGATTTCTTTACTGTAAGAGTGGTGAAGCATTGGAACAGGCTGCCTAGGGATGTGGTAGAGTCCCCATCCCTGGAGGTGTTCCACAAAATGTGATACTTTGGGACATGGTTTAGTAGGCACCGTGGAATTAGGATAATGGTTGGACTGGATAATCTTAGAGGTCTTTTCTAACTTCAGTGATTCTATGATTCTACTGTTTGAAAATCACGCAGTTAACTTTCAGAAAACAAAGTAACTTAGACAATAAGAAGTACCTGGGGGTGTTGGTTGACAGCTGACTGAAAATGAGCCAGAAGTGTGCCCAGGTGGCCAAAAAGGCCAATGGCATCTTGACTTGTATCAGAAACAGCATGACCAGCAGGTCCAAGGAGGTTATTCTCCCACTGTACGCAGCACTGATGAGACTACTCATTGAATCCTGTGTTCAGTTCTGGGCCCCTCACTACAAGAAGGATGTTGAGGCTCTGGAGCGAGTCCAGAGATGAGCAATGAAGCTGGTGAAGGGGCTGGAGAGCAAGTCTTACGAGGAGCAGCTGAGAACTGGAGTTGTTTAGCCTGGAGAAGAGGAGGCTGAGGGGAGACCTCATTGCTCTCTACAACTACCTGAAAGGAGGTTGTAGAGAGGAGGGAGCTGGCCTCTTCTCCCAAGTGACAGGGGACAGGACGAGAGGGAATGGCCTCAAGCTCTGTCAGGGGAGTTTCAGGCTAGACATCAGTAAAAAACATTTCACGGAAAGGGTCACTTGGAACTCGAACAGGCTGTCCTGGGAGGTAGTTGAGTCACCATCCCTGGAGGTATTTAAAAGATGGGTAGATGAGGTGCTGAGGGGTGATTGAGAGGAATGGTTGGACTCAATGATCCCGTGGGTCGCTTCCAACCTAGTGATTCTGTGTGATTCTGAGGCTTAGCTGAAAAGTCAAAAAATGTGTTCTGCTTTAGCTCAAACCAGAACAGAGATTGATTTAGCAGTAGTCAGGACTAGGGGGGGCAACAGTGCCACGACCACCCTGTGGATCTAACAGATTTCCCTGGCTGAGCAACTTGGGGGCAGCACCAGGGGACAGCTGCTGGGCACTACCCATGCCGAATGACTCAAGACTTTGCAAAACAGCCTGGCCTCAAGCCAGCGGGTGCCATATGCTGGGCAGAGCTGTCCTGCGGGGCTGGCTCTGCGTCAGCCACCCTTGGGCCACCACTGACGCACCGCACACAGGCCACTGCGACCCGGAGCCCAAGCCACGAGGCCTGGGCAGGTCCTGCCAGCAGCACCACGACACAACAAACACTGCCGACCCCCACGGGACCTGCGTGTGCCTTCACCTGATACAAGAAGCAGACACTATTATAAAAAGCAGAGTAAATTTTTCTTTTAAGCTACGGTAGAGTCAAGGTCATCTAAGTAATTGTGGGGTTTGAAAGTTAGATGAGATGTCCCTCTGACACCATATTTTCTTTCTGTGTTTTTCCAGATGCTTTTTATTCTTCGATAACGCCCTGTGTTCAGTGTGGGCTGTGTTGAGCAGGTGTCTCTGCTCATGCCACCCCCTGTTTTCAGCCTTTCCCCACCTCCAGTGCGAGGGCAGGCAGAGCTGGCTCCACAGCTCCACAGCACCGAGAGATTTCACTGCTGTGAAGTTCACAACAACATTAAAACGAGCCCTTGGGAAGACTCAGCACACGCCCCAGCTCTCTGGGAGCGCTCACCCCTCTGCCTGCGAGCGGGCAGCGCCTCCCGCCCCAGCTCCTGCCCCGCACACGGGGGATGGAGATCGCCCCCTCGCCTCGCCCAGTCCCACAGAGCCCTCTCGCCCTCCAAAGCTCCAAACCGAGCGCCTAACATAGTTTATTTGCCGGTGTTTTCGGTACCGTCCCCCTCCGCCCCAAAGCGCTCTGCGATTGGCGGGGGCGGCTGCAGCGACCCTTTCATTGGCTGCTGCCGCGCCAGAGGCCCCACCCCTTTCTC